>VXBW01004985.1:882988-906801 GCA_013400375.1 Thinocorus orbignyianus
AAAAAAATATAAAAAATCTACAACTTAATGCAATATCAATTACTTATCGATTACAGCATTTAAGCCCAATCTGATGTCCAGCACAGACACTCTTTGATCCCTCACCACACGCACCTCTACAGAATATGACATTTCTTCATTGCTGTTGTCATTGATTTTCTCAAACAGTTCTTCACAGAGCTGGAAAGAGATTAAACCCGAGTCAGAAATTAGTCTTCACTGGGTAGTAACAAGTAACATGTTATTAAATTGGCTTCAGAGAAAGGGCAGGAGAAGAGAAAGAATCTACTTCATCAACCACACACAGCCTCACTGGGAAGATACTTTATCTCAATTCCAGATCACTATCATTCAACCTTATAGAATCATAGAATGGTCAGAGTTGGAGGGGACCTTAAAGATCATCAAGTTCCAACCCCCCTGCCCTGGGCAGGGACACCTCTCCCTAGAGCAGGCTGCTCCAAGCCCCATCCAGCCTGGCCTTGAACACTTCCAGGGATGGGGCATCAACAACTTCCCTGGGCAACCTGCTCCAGTGCCTCACCACCCTCACACCAAAGAACTTCTTCCTAATATCTAATCTCAATCTCCCCTCTTCCAATTTAAAACCATTACCCCTCGTCCTGTCACCAGACTTCCCGACGAAGAGTCCCTCCCCAGCTCTCCTGCAGGCTCTTCCGCAGACACTGGAAGGCTGCCACCAGTATTACTAGTATTTCAGCAATTGTTCTAGTTTTATCCAATATTATTATTCTGTAGTATAAAATTAGAAAAAGCCTCTAATAACTGAAATTGGAAGTAATTTTAGAAAGGAATTATTAAAATCCTTAATCCTCTCCTAGTTTGACAAAAAAAATAGTCTCTATATTTGGTGTCCTTAAATTCCATGATTCAGGTTTCAATCAATAGGCAGAAATTATTTCAAAGTTTGCTAACAGTATCTTCACACAAGGGACACTTAAACTATCAGCAGTCTGCTGCTTCAAGGGTGCTTGTCTATAAATAATTGCAATGAGAGACCTAAAATTAAGATAATAAAGGAAGAAGAAATGAACAGTGGGCAAACCACGGATATGTATTCAGAGATTAAAATGCATGGGTACCAAGAGGAATAGGAGTAAAAAAAGGTTTCTGGAACAGATATCTACAAGCAACTGTACAGCAAATAAATACACTGTGAAGAATACAGGCAATTTTGAAGTATACACTCTGAAGTATTCAGTCAACACATGGTTAAAGTATCATAAAGTTTCAGACTAGGGACTGGCAGACAGGGAATTTTGCCAACAAGTAAGAATTTAATATCAACAACCTACATTACTTGAAACCTGATTGTGCTGTTCCGTCTGCATGTGACAAGAAAGAGAACATTCAACAAGGTCTCCCTGACCACATAATTCATTTTGTACCATTATGAGAAGGCCTCCCAGAGAAATTGGAGAGAAATGATTTTGTCTTAAAGCTGTAGTAGATAACAGGAGCATTATTAAATCTACAGCAGCATCATTAAGTTGGGGTTTTTTAGAACAACGTTTAATCTCTATGTATTTGAGAGTTCAGAAAAACAAATAGGAATATCAAGATTATGACAAAAAACTTTAGCACAAAAGTGTTGTTATTGATTTTCACCTAATCTCACCTGTTTCACTGTCATTTTACATTACTCTCTTAAAACCAAAATGCTTAGATCTAACAATTCTGTCCTTGATCACATTATTTTAAGGTAAACACCAGAACATTTGCAGCCTATTTCAGCACATACACCCTCAGTATTAAGAGAGAACAACTCTGTGTTGTCTGTTTCACACCATGGCACAGGGCCAACGTCTACTGCAAACCAGCAGTAGAATGAGGGCTCAAGCTGTTCCATATATTTATTTATTAAAACTGAAACCCAATCTCAGATTTCTATTTTGGGAATGGAGAAATCCACTGTCTTCCAAGAAGCTCATATCACTCTCAGCACCTACACACTGGGGAAAGGCCTGGGTTTAGAGCAAGTGTCACACAGTGGCAAGAGTGTGTCTGAATGTGCTATCAACCAAATCCCTTTTCTGGGTTCTGCTCTACCTGGGGGATTATGCCTGCTTGGCTCTCCTCCTGCTTGCCCATCATGGTGTAGGATTTCCCAGCTCCAGTTTGTCCATAGGCAAAAATGCACACATTGTAGCCCTCAAAGGCATGCAGCAGCATCTCCTTCCCAATATCATTGTACACACGGCTCTGAGACGCAAAGCAGGGATCTTCAGGCTGAAAAGACATGAAAACAGAATAAAGAGATTTTTATCCTATCATTCAAGTAACATTTCAAAAAGCAGCAGGGGATTATTATTTTTTTTTTACTCTTATTCTGGGGAGCAATCCCTTAGGAAGAGACAAATGTAGCACATCTTTTACACACAGCTTTTTCCCAAGGCAGCACCAGCTGGAAAAGAACAGCTATGACAACCCTGCGTTGCTGCTGAGGAAACAGCCCGCATGAAGAAAGCAGCCAATTCTGTGTTGAGAACTTTGTTACACTACTGGAAAAGTTTCCTGCAAGATCACTCACAAACTAGATTCAGAGTGTTTGGGAGGAGGGAAGCAAAGGGAGAAAAATCAAAAGTAGAGTTCAAAGACTCAATACATATGAATAAAGAACTGTCAGCTACAAAAACAGCATCAAAACAACCTTGTTGGCCACAGATTTGCTTGGAAATACCAAGTCTTATTTGCACCATCCAAGTTACTAAATTTAACCTTAGAGAAATGCATTATCCTTTTTTTTCTGTATGTTTTAAGAAAATAAGGCAGGGGAGGGGTAGATGGCAGAACACCACAGTTCTGCTGTGGAACAATTACTGGAAGTCAGTGAGAGCTCAGCACCAATTCACAGGAGGGTGGGGCAGAGCAGTCAGATGAGAGTTTATTACTTTTGCACATGGATCACTACTGTGCCTTTTCCAGATATGCCAAAGAAACTTATTTAATCCACGGGAACACATGTCATTATTTTCTTATTCAATTTTACTATTAATATTTTCATTAGTTTAGTTTCTTTTAAACTCGTAAGTCATCTTCTCTCTCGTCCTTCTCCTCCTGAAAGGAGAGGCTGGGGAGAGCATCTGTCATTCATTTCACTGGCCCAAATCATGCCAGGAACCCAGACCACACTTGTCCTTGAGCAGCTTTCACTTGTCGAAGAGCAAAACTGCTCCAAGACCATCTTTATAACATTTAGAACAGAACATTGCTGGAGAATATTTTATGAAATCAAAGAACTTACCGATGTGTGGGACCAATAGGAGTAGTCAAAGCTGAAGGACTTTGGTGCTTCCTTAGGATTCTTTGGGTTGATAATACCTACAGGAAATAAAATTCAAACTCTTAGCTAACTTGACATTTAGGAGCATAATTAATAAGCTTGTCGACGCTGAACTTAATCTGTGAATCTGAGTACTCAGGGAGTTGCCACACTGCATGTGGGTTGTAAGATTGAAGTAACAGACTCACAGCTTCCTAACACGGTATTTCTGTAGGTCTCATTTGAAATAAGTCAAGGAAAAAAACATTCCTAGAAGGAACGCTGCTGCTGAAGAAAATTCTTCTGTTGGACAGAAAGCCAGAAGTAGGTCATCCTAGTCCCTTGGCTTCTAGAATGGGACAGGCTTTTAGGAGTCAAAGGACATTAGCAAGAAGGAAGACCCAAAACACTGAGGTCAAGAATCCCTGGTGATTTCACGGCAGCACAACTCAAGCGGATTTTGAAATACACATGACACAGTACAAGGGCTCACTGCAGAAGGATTGCTTTAAGCAGCTCAGTATTTTCAGGGTATTGAAGAAGATATGCAAAAAGTTGGATCTACAGACATTTCAGGGATTATCCGCATAGTTTATTTCAATGTTCTTTTACACACACAAAGCCTACAGCCAGATTTTTAACAGGACTGGTATTAATAGAACCAACCAAATTACTGGTTGGTGTTCTTACTGTATACAGCCACTGAATCCCACAGTGACCTCCAACCAACCTGTGCACTTTTTGTCTTTGGACTTCCATATAACATATGAGCTTATGATGAATTTCATACACAGACACACAAAAACTTACAATTGAAGAAATGCTGATGTATAGTTCCTATGGCATAGCCTTTGTAAGTCCACTCAAAAAGCTGATCTTTAATTGCCTTTTCAGTTCTTGCAACCCTTGACCTAATTTTCTTTCCAAGGAATTCATATATAACAATCTTCAGGTAAGCTAAGTCATTGAGCACTTCACAAATACAAAAAAAACCCAAAACAAACAAACAAAAAAAAAAAAACCACAAAAAAACCCATATCCAACCAAAAAATTGCCACATTTTCTCTTCCTGTCAGTACATCTGGAAATTTTATGCCCTTTTCCTTTTTTCAGGTCCTCTAATTCTTTCAATATTTGACCCACATATGCACATTCCCCACAATTAAATAAAGATCTTCCAGATACCTTGTAGGTAGTTTGATTTGATTTTTTTGAGTGTGGTTATTGTTTGGTTTTCTTTTTTTTTTTCTTTCCCAGCAAAAAAACAACTTCCTATAACCTTTGCCTGGAGGGGAGTAATATGCAATGGATTCAGTTGTCATTTTAATGGCATACAGAACATCTGTATTTTCTGTATTCTAAGGAGGATAATTTATAAGCACAACTCTTGCTACAGAAGTGAAAAGCTACTGCTTTCTTCTTTTCACTACTACAGTGCTGGAAATACTTAAATCTATTCTTTCCAGCAGCTGTTTTCAACACCATCTGTGTAAGGAAGGATTCTGAAACGGTATACTCTTGGGGGTATCAAAATTGGATAAACCACCTTGGATTTACATATACCCATCTGCACCTAAAGCAACAGTCTACCTTTGGCAGTGATCCAATAATTATGGTAAGTGCAAACAAAATCTACACAGAAAAAAGCTATACAAAGGTGGCGACAGTCTTCCTGGGGACGATTTACATCCTGACACCAGTCATCCTAAACAAAGGATGCTTATTTCTCACGTATTCATTCCAGTTAAGCTATGCTTTGGGAGACAGGGGCTTCTCCCTTTCCTTTTTTAACTCCCACATCTCTTGCCCTTTCAAACATGAACTTAACATCATGTTGTGCTGAAATCTCTGAAAATGTGGTTACAGAACCCTCGTTAAAATTAAATCACTCCTCTACCAGATGCTGCATCCCTGAGCAGGGCTGTTGTCCAAAATTACAATTTGGGGTAAAGATCACTGCCTGGATTGCAAATAGCAACAGTTGCTACTCTATTTCTTGTGGCCAACTCAATTCCACTTGGATACACCTTCTGCTGACATTCTTGCCTTATACAAGCCGACAGACATGCAAAGCCAATGAATAACAAGCCTTGTACCAGTACAGGATCAAATAGCAAAAATGTTTGTGGCTTTGGATAGTAACAGGGGCACCAACACATAACAAACTGGTAACCTAAGCAATCATATGGCTTTAGTTTCCCTGCACTGGTTTTGACCAAACAGAAGCACACGCTATGAAACCAGTTCTAAACTTAAAGGGAACAGCTAACAAACCCCACAAGACAACTCCCCTGCCCCAAACTTTAATTAGTTCTCTCTTTTCAGTGTAATCTAGACTGCTACAATTCAACAACTTCTCATTTAATATTTCATATCAAAACTCTGAAAGATAAGGAAGAAGTAATGCCTCGTACTGAGAAGCTCCTACCCCAAAGAAGGCAGTACAACTAAAAACCAATCTCTACATTAATTCAATCTAACAGCCTTTGGGGGTGAACATCATTTTCATCAATTATTTTGGGCTAAAAACTCAAGGAAAAGTAATCTAATCATTAAAAGCAGAAAAAAGCAGCAATAAATAGAACCCATTCCTATGTAACAGAACCTATTCCTGTGTACCATAACACAATTCTCAGCAGACACATGAAAAAAAAAATATATATTGCCAGCACCTCTCCTGGCAATATACATTCTGCTGCTTAATCTCAAGAGCAAATGATTTTAACCCAAACTCTTGATACTCCTCTTGTGAGAGACATGGCTGGAGAAAGAGAGGGACAACTTACTGGTACACTGCATATACAACATTGTACGGGAAATGGGAAACTCCCAGCCTGGCAAACTGTGAAGGGAATCAAGACAAGCAGAAACCTGGCTACAGCTTGACTGATCAAGAATCATGTTTTTAACCACAACCTGAAAACACACACTGGTTACCTGATGGCCACATTGATGCAGTTAGAAAACTGGTGCAAATGCAATCACGAAAGAGAGTTTTGGTCTGACTCCTTATCTCAAGGTATGATTGATTTGTTTCCTCTTACAATCAACAGTGAAATAAGCAAATATTCATCAGGCTTTTCCATTTTTATATTCTTGTGTATAAACAAAAGGGACATTTCTCTTGGCCAAGGCAAAGCTGCACTTGGTCCTTCCAAGGAATCAAGAGTTAAATTGCCTTCTAGGATTCTACTGTGTCAGAAACAGAAAACAGAACAAGCAGCACAAATTTCAGTATTATTCCAAACCAGGTTTGATGTGAAAATACACACTTCCCATTATTTGTTTTATTAAAAAAAATCTCTAGGAAATGTCCCCCACTTCCAAAAAGCAAGTAAAAAAGGCAGACTTTTAATAAGAACAGCCAGTTTTTCCACTCGGCTCGCTGTGTGAAAAGGCACGTTGACCACCCATGAAAAACAAGAACTCTAGCTATGCAACAGACTAAGTGTCTGGAAAGGCACTACAAGCTTGACATTACTACTTCACCCTACCTGCTTCAAGCTTAAATTTCATCCACCACATTTGTCATAAGTAAAGTTCAGGCTTCATGATTTATACAAGTGGTTCCACTCTGCCCTTTTTTTGTTTTAAAGCCATTTTTACTACTATTATTTTCTTAGGCTTTTCTCAGCTCCTCCTAAATTCCACATCCAGCTCACTATTTTGAGAACTATTTTCTCGGACGTGTGTTTTTGCAAAGTGTATCTTGAGAAGCATATCAGGAAAGGGAGATTAACGTGCAAGAAGGCAGCTCTGTCAGCAGTTGGGAATGCAGTTGCCTGGCCAAAAACCTTCCACTGCAACAGAAAGGGCTCAGAGAAAACCTCCTGGCTGCCAGCAACTCCACATGCTGTCCCTCACCACTGCCATCCAGTCAAAGCCTTTTAACTCAGTTCCTAGTCCAAGCCTGAACTCTATTTATTCCCATTTCTGTTTCTTACACAGACTCTTCATCCTCCATTTTCAGAATCACTGGTTTAACAGAACTCTCAGGCTGTCTACAAATAAACCCAGCAGAGCTGGTTGAGAACATAAAACATTACAACCTCAATGGATTCCGATCAGACCAAAAGCCTCTTCAATTGGAACCTGAGTCACCAGGTGGGTAGCTACAAGCATCAGTCCTGTCTTATGTGGTCTGAGTTTCAACCAAGTGATCAGATACACAATAACAGGAGATAAGAGACCTGAAAGAAGACGATGAGGCAGCTCAAAAACCAGGAATTCGAACTGAAGTAACTGACCTGATTTGAAGGTGTCTATGGCACCAAGTATCTTCTCCGGAGAGACAAGCAAATCCCTGAGATCTAGCTGCTTTTAAAAGGAAGCTAATGGATATTTCTGAAGAAGTTATGGCTTCTTAAAGAACAGGTAAGCTTTATCCTAAAAGTTCATACGTCAAATTGCAAAAAACAAGCATGATCATGCAGAAATGAGACTGAGTGGGCAACACTGATTTTATGTACCATGTTACTCAGGCAAGCTGTGTTTTCGACTAAACAAGGAAACAGAATTAGAAAAGTAAGAGGACTGTTTCCAATGTCTCCAGTACCCACAAGAACACTAAAAGGTTTTGGGTTATTTTGTTTATTTTTTAAACCATGCAAGGACAAGATAAATTGTATTAGTGAATCATGAAATAGGTCATCATCTATCTCCTCTCACCACAGCCGACTCACGGCATGGTACGCAAGCTAATGGTTTAATTACAGAGCCTCAGGAAATGAGAAAGGCAATAAAGCAGACGATCACAGCAGGAACACATTAATGGCCTTTTTATCTTACAGAATAAATTTGTTTATCTGCTATTTCAAAGGTCCAATGTGGCAATTAACTTTTCTGTTTGCAAACCGACACTAAGGCTTTGTGCTGCAGCTAGAATGAGTTACCATCCGCATGGCACCAAAGCCACTTTCAGCGCTGGAGTCTGCCTAAGAGGCCAGTTTCTGAGAAACTGAATCCCTTTTCCAGGCCCCTTACTTCACCAAGAGCCAACTTCTTAGCTCACGTGGATTCTTTCAGCTTTACACAAGTTAACCTTTTTGCACCAAACACAAAATGGAAGGGACGAAATAAACCAAAGATACTGTTTTCCTACTGCACTGTCTGCAAACTCTTGCAAGATCAAAGCAACAACTGCAGTTTGGATTCAGGTCCAGCATCTCTCTTTGGAATAGAGGGCTGAGAAAAAGGCATGGAAATATTCATGTTTTTAAAATATACTCTACAGATTGTTGATTTGGTTAATGGAGACAAATGCCAACATTATTCGCTTTCTTATTTTCAGTCTGAATTACGAATTTCCAGAAATTTTGCATAATATGCTTCATTCACCTTAATATTTACATCCATTTTCTACCTTGGTAAGCAAATAGAATAAGTAGAAGTAATTACATATCATAAATTGATATAAAATTCAAATAAAAGTACACCGTGTGAATAGCTATGCAGCATTACCATGTCATTTGAATATTTATTTAATACCCTCTGCCATCCCAACCTGGAGAACAGATTGCATTTTAAAAGTTTATTTCTCCTTACACTTGTATAGTAAGTCACACAGAGCTGCTTCACACCATCCGAGTTGCCTTCTAATTCCATGTATTCTCTGAAGCTCAAATAATTTAAACAGTTCTTTTCCCCTACTTATCCGTGTTACTTCAGTTGTTTTTTCTGATACCTGTAACTACAAACATGAGTTTTATATCACTAACCAAAAGGTAAGGAAACCAACAGTTCTGAACAAGTTTCTTAACACCAAGTAACATAAAATTTTGTATCACTATCTAAGACCCACATACTTAATATGTCCTTGTATAGGAGAAGTATATCATAGGAGCAGTACAAACTAATAAAATATAAGGAGAAACTGGGAGCACAATCCATTAAGGAATTATAATTTTAGATGTGCTGTATCAACAGTAACAAACCAGTCTCCTCAACACATCTGAATTTTAACGTGCCCTTTTAAAGAGGCAACTTCTTTTCTTGGCATAAGGTACTTCCACAGTCTATCCTACTTCTTCCTTAATTAACACTTTTCAAACCATCCACCATCTGCTTTATCAACTGGCACAAAAATAAAGATACACTTTCAACCTTTCAAATCTATAAGATCAAAATCATTGCTAGTTTTTCATTTTAGCAAAAACTGTTAGCAAACTTTGAAAGATCACTTTGTTATTGAAACAGTAGCCATGTGTTTTGGAATACATATTATTTTGCATTCCTATTGTGAATTTGGGCATCTCGTTTTTATTACAATCCAATTCTGACTTGTTGAAGTTGAAATTGAAACAACACACCTCAAATATGCACTTTATTTTACAATTATAACCAGATTGTGGAGTACAAGAGAGAGCTGATGCAGAGTTATAGTCTTCTGTGATACTTTAAACTGGAAGCAGCGCTCTCTGTCTTCTCATCTCTCCCTAAACACACACACAGATTCCAACTTCAAGCCTTTATTTCTGGATTTACACTTCCATTCTCCATTAAAACTAACCAAGTAAACAGACAGTGGGAAACCCACAGAGAAAAAAGAAAGGAAAAAAAAAAAAAAAAAAAGCAAGCAAGCTCAGCCAAGATCAGCCCCCTCATTCCATTCCCGTCTATTCAGCCACATAAATATTTTTGCAGGCACAAAGAATGACCAAAACTACTTTTTAACCATTTAAATCTCATGCCAGATTATAAAGGCACTGAATTTGCAGTCCAAGCCTAATCTGTTTCCATCCCAGTCAGCACTGCTCCTCAGCATATCACAAATTTCACAGGTTAGAAATGATCCGCAGTTCAGTGTCTGGGGATAACAGCTATTGTCTCTAATAAGTTCTCGAAAGAAAAAGAGTGCAAAGCACACAAGAGGTAAGAAGTGTAATTATTCTCTTATCCCTCACTGCATACAAAAAGCCAGATCTCTAGATTCAACAGCTCCACCTCTGTTAGTGACCGGAGTCACACCACAGGGCACTCTGCCATCAGACATGCCACATCTTAGTCACTGTAGGGTGCTCCAGTGAAGAAGTGGCTAACTGCAGTTTGCCCTTCAGATAAACACCAGCAGACAGAATTAACTTGGGCTAAATACTGGGATTAGCTGATACACAGTCTGTGCTGGGGGGAGGGAGGGGAAAACAGACTGGTAGATCAAAAAAAATTTTTAAAGGGGGGAAAAAAAAAAAATAACACTACCAATTGCTTATCAGAAATAATACCCAAGGATGGTGAAAGTCAGATACAGAACTGGAGGAACTGAACTTCCACCACTCTGCAATACCGCCTGCTTTCTGTCATTTTCATCTTCCATTCCCATTGCTAGCAGTCAATGCTGAAGGCATGAAGCCTCTTTAATTTCTACATATGAAATAAAATCAAGTTTTACCTCACCAAAGAGGCATCACACCAGCCTCAATAATTCCCCTAGTGGCAGCAGCAGCCTGCACGGAGCACACATTCCTACCAAATCCCAACATATGTTAAAAGATAACAGCTAGCAAAAAAATCACTGTCCTGTCTTTGCTTTTGTCCTCATTAATAGGCAGAAATTTTCAAAAAAACCCACCCTCGTCTAGACAGAACTTTGGAAGGGATAACATTCAGGGAAATAAACACCAACTAATTCATTTCTGTGCCTTCTTTAAACTCTATTTGAATCAAGATAAGCAGTAGGTTTATTTTATTATGTCTGAATAATCAATTTAACCAATAGAAAAGATCTGGGACTTTCAGAATTGACTCCACAAGCCCAAATTAACATTGAATATACACAGTCTTTTAAAATGCAGGGGTCTGGAAAATCTATCTGCGCCATCTGTAGACTGGAATGACAACAATGAGAACATGTTCGGTACTGAGAGCAGGGTGGAGCAGGCATTCTTTATTCGCTGGAACGTGAATAACACCCCAAAGACACGTTTAATACAGGCTTCTTTCCGAGGCATACGTTGCAATCAGATATATGGCTATACTGTTTTTATAAGACAGAGTTTCAGGGTTGTTATTATAAGAGATAAATGAAGGGAAATGGACACTTCCAGCCTGTAAAGCAGCGCTTGCTTTTCAAAGCATTGTTTGCATTTTTCAAATCATTAAAAGGGAAGGAAACCAAGCAGAAGCTAAGAACAGCTCATTTGGAATTCAACCGGATTCTCTCCCCACTGTGGAATTTCAACCCTGTAGTGGGAGAAAGGTTGGATGGGGGAGGGCGTCAGGCTCAACAGCACCAGGGCAAGGCAAATGCTCGCTCCCAGAAGCTGCTAGAAAGCCGTGCTCATCCTCAGCTGCTCCTACAGATCCAAGTGCTATAAATACCATCTCTCCAGCTGGTGTTCGGGGAGAAGGGCACGCCAGCAGGCTCTGCACCAAGCGAGAGTCAGTCAAACCAAACTGTTCTACCCCCATGAAACGCTGAACAAAAACCATCCCAGAACTTCCACGGTCAACCGGTTACTTGAAAACATCCCATTGCAGAAGATGTGTATCAGGTCTGTGTATGCAGCTGGCTGAGTGCTTGGAGTTGAGCTGAATTCTTTCCTCGTGTATTTTCTGCTTCAAGGTACACAAAACAGTATCTCCCTTCACCCCCTGCTTTTATATGACTCCATCTCCAAGAACCAACGGTCTTTTCCAAAGGCCATTCTGACCTTCAGACACACGCCAGCGCTGCATTAAGAGGACATCACGTAGCACTGGAATCTGGGGGAGTCAGTTCTTACAGGATTTATATAGTGAAAACATCCAATCCTTAAAGTAGTTCCCAATTTGCATTTTCTTTACTTCTACTTGCATATTGGAAGGTGGCACGTTATTTAAGCATTTGATAAGAAGGATCATCAATAAAGCCCTAATTCTGTGTCAGCGGGCACCAGTTCCAAAGGGGCAGGATTTCATGTTTTAGTCACCACTAACATTATCTCTCTCTACTATAGTTCTGGATAAACTCCATTAACAGTTTTTTAATGTAGTCTAACTACATTTAACATTAGCAGAAACATTCTAGCCATCCTACAGTCTTGCTCCATGCTCATTATTTGTACCTCTAACATTTAAAAATCATCAAATTTTCATCTTCTCTCACCTTCTCAAAGTCATCTTCTAAAACAGATTTTCTTCTTTTTTTTTTTTTAAGCAGTTTGCAGAATTAACACTTCAAGTTATTTTTATACAATCATGAGAAAAGCTCAAGAAGGAAAATCAAGCACCTAAAAAAAAGGAATTCCAGTACTTTTTCTCTTCTCCAATTAGTTCCCAATTCAACCTCAAATGGAAGACAAGTCATGCATCCTCCACATGACACCAAATTTATCTTCCCATAAAATAGCCTATTTCAATAATGCATCTACTATAAATGCAATGTAATACTAATGTATTGGACAAGCATTCACTTAGTTTTAATCACAGTTGGGAGGATTTACAGACGAAAAAATCAGAGTAGGGGTTAAGTGTCTTTCCTCCACTGCTGTTTATTTTCCCAAGACAACTCCATTGTGCATGATGCAAGCATAAAGAATTGGAAACACTTCAAAAAACAAGCTGTATGTAGAAAAACCACTACACAAAACATGCTTTTAGAACCAATGCTTTCTGTTAGGCACAAGTCATCAGAAATAGGGTATGCTTATTTTTCTGACTTATCTAAAATTATTCCTTTTCAGAAGACAGATTGAGAGGCAAGACTGAAATCTATGAAAAGGAATCTTCCCACCTATTCTGCCCTTTCAGTGAAAGTGACGCAGCAATAGAAGTAAAAATACAAAAAAGAAAAGGAAAGTTATTAGACAAGACACTACAATGAATGTCTCTGCTTGCCTTTTCTACCTATGCAGCATATGCTACACAAATTTCCATTATTTTACTATCCACATGTACTCAGTGCTAATCTAAATAAAAGCCAGGTTTTTTAAGGACTTGTCTCATCACTAATTTAGACCCAAGATTATTCCCACAATAGAAGTTCCTTCGTGAAACTACAAAACCTAGACTTACAAACCTACCTAACAATTAAAAAGGCAAAATTTAACAATATCCCTTGCCAGCGTATACCAATGAAGCACAAGGAAAATTACTGATGAGGTTATCTTGCCCTATGAACCTTGCAATAGTTTTAATTTATTTTTCAAATATCAGCATTTTTAGTATTACATTTCAAACAACGCTAACTTAGACAAACATATTATAAATCAAAAGCCCTGAGTTCTGCTTTCCCACTCATTTTTATTTTGCTCCAGAACAATTGCATAAAGCAGGACACAACTTAAAACAACAAAAACCAAAAAAAAAAGGAAAAAAAAACGAATAGAAAAAAACCCCACCAAATTAGATGTTTCCCCATTCATTTTCTTTATTTAAATGATTAGGTTTAGATGAGATGTTTATAGGCCTTAGAGAAAAAAAAATTAAACAACCATTAAAAGAAAAATATTTTTTCCCCCCTCAACCTCTACAAATTAACTCCAGAATGCCTTACAAAGTTTTCTGGATGCCAGGAATTCCTGCTGGAACCCGACTGCCATATGTCTACAGCAGCAGCTGGGACTATTGTTCCCAGACAATGGGACCACTCCCCTGTGCCTTTTTTCATAAGCATCCAATACCTTAAGCAGTCCAAAAAGAACCTTCCGACATTACTAAGCCACAGAGACTGAGTTAGAGTCCAAAATAGGCAATTTTTAGTCCTAACCTGAGGATCCAGTTGCACTCATATCTTTCAAGATAAGCCAGCCTGCGCAGGTGCACTTCTACACAAACAGGGTTTGTGACAAATCAGAATATACAACAATATCAGACAAACTATATTTTGGGAACTTTGTTTTACTCTAGCACTGGCTCCCACAAGATGCCAAACCCTATTTTCATATATCTAGTGCACAATTAATATAACATCAGTTGCAGAGGACACATCCCAAGCAGGATACTTCCGTGTTTCCCTGCTTCACTATTTCCATTTTCTACTTTAAAAGAGGAAACCAGCTGGACTCTCTGCTAGTGAAGAGTACCCAAATGCTGTCTTCTAGCTGCAGCTTGAACCTCTGCTTCATTTTCATTTGTTTTTATTTATGCATTTATTTACAGACAGGATTATCAAATAAATTCCACCAAAAAAAACCCAAACAAACCAACAAAACAAACCCAAACCCACAGCCAAACAAGCAACAACAAAAACACACACACCAGTAGAAGGAAACACTGGGAATTCTTCAGGCACAGAATAGCTTGGCTTTTCAATTTCAATAATCCAAGGCAGCAGCTGCCAGCATTGATACAAGAATCAGTACAAGAACTACTGACACAGAAAATACTCTCAGACCTAGAGCTCACCTTTCATCCTATGTATCACACAGCAGAATCTTGTTCCCATTACCACAAAAACAGTAATTTGGAGGGGGAGGCAGACAGTAAGCAGTTAATATATTGTGGGTTAGAAGCATCACTGTAAATCATTCCGAACACGACAGTGAAAAGGCAGGATTTAAAGACAAAACATATTCAATCAAGAGATGCTGACAACCATCATCTATTCTTGAATTATTAATTTAAAAAAGCTGATTGTGGGTTTGACTTAGAGCACAATGAACCACCTATCCAATAATTTAAAGAAAACAAATTTTGAGATTTATGTAAAGATTGACAAAATTAAACAATATTATCCCAGAGCAAAACAGAGAAGTGCTATTTCAGAAGTTTCAGTATTAGATGGTATTTTATCAATAAACCACAAAAATGCAACTTAACAGTCCACTGATGCCAACTTTCACTTGAAAATATTCTGTAATAAGCAATGAAGACAACACATTAGGAAGGGCCAAGGTAACTGATAGTAAGAACTAACAGAGGGATCACCCTAGGGAATTTATTATCAATACGAAAAGTCTTTTCTTAAATTAATTCCACTTAGTTACTGTTTTGGTAGAGGTTTTTTTAATTAGTAATTTGAAAGCATTTTGCATTCCCAAATTAAGTGAACTAGTAGGATTTTGCAGCTTGTAACTTCTCCTGTCTTTAAGAATCTCTCTATTATTTTCTGTTCTCCTACCATACTGCTTCCATTCCCACCGAAAAACTTTTGGCAGCATCATTCAAATGGATACCATCTGCAATTAGATACGATCTGAGCAGCACAGGCTTTCTGCCAAAATCCCAGCCCCTTAATGCAGTCAGCACATGTGACTTCAGCTGGACTGCAGAGTTTCATTTTTGGAACAGGTATTTTAAAAACATAAAGACTGACAGTATTGTATTACTGCAGATCAATACCTCTGCAACCATAAAAGGAAAAAGAAAATACAATCTCATCTTGTCATATATTAGAGCAAAAACAAACAAACAGAGAGACAAACAGTGTATTTCTAGTTCTGATTTCAAAATTACTGTATTTTGCATCCTTCCAACAGAAAAAACAGAAGTCCCAATTACTCAATTAAGTGATCCTGACATTGTGGGTTAAAGACCTTTGTAAGAACTCTCTTATGCTGAGACTAAGACATATATAGAACTGTATTCAGCTACATTTTTTAAACGCTGAGAAATTATAATGATGGAGATCTATCACGGAACTTGCTTAAAGGCCTTGACCTTCTACAAGGAAATTACACAAAACCCGGATAGAGTAACAAGTTAATTTTGTTGGAGACCTCAAGTCTACAACAAAATTACACTTGTTTTGCTTCTTCCCCTAAGTTAAACTGTGTAACGAAACTGAGAATAAACTTTCTAAGGCAGGAAGACTTTCTGTTTTGTAGGCAAGCCCATCATCAATGACAGGCTCTCCCAAAAGCTGTGAGCAGCCAAATTCACACAAAAACTGACAAACAGGAGCAGCAGGTCATGCAACAACCCTAATGGCATTCCAGCTTCAAGAATATACTTCATTATGGATGTCCAAAACCACTCCTTTTTTTCATAAGTTCATTAAAAATACATAAAGGGAGGACACCTGTGATACACTTTATTATCCTCAACTCTAGTCTGCTTTCCTTAAAATAATCCTCAACACTTCACCCCAGTTTCACTATAGTGTAGTCTCTGGCTACATCAGCCAATACCTTTACAAAACTCAGATTGTTGAAGTTCAAATTTAAAGTTTAAATTCAGTATTCATAGAATATTTTGGCCGATAAATATGTAAAAAAATCGAAATTCAAGTAACCGTCAAAATCCCATCTTAGCTCTCAGACTTCACACTGTCTCATCAATCTTGTTCATCACATCAGTCCATTAGGCCATACTTCCAAGGTAAGAGAACTTTAACTGCCTTGGAAACTCAAAATAGCCACTACCCAACACATCACCAGCCTCTCAGATCTGCCTCCTGTCAACTTGATTAGCACATAAATAAAAAAATAACCTTCTTAGAGGCAAGATATCTAAGCCCTGACTATTTCATTAGCACATTTGAAGCTATGAAGCAGGAACTCCATAGGCTAGAATTACCACTGAATTCCCTTTATTCTGAAATTGCTAAAGATACAAAAGGTGTAAGAGTCAGATCCATTAATTTCACTTTCTATAGTCAGCACTGAGCTACCAAGTTCAGACCACAACAGTAAGGAGTTAAGTAATGTAACTGTGAGGCTGCAAATATCGAAGGATCATGAAAAAGAAAGAATCGTTGGCAGAAACAGCAACAGTACTTATGCCCCCAAATCTAACATGTAGCCTAAAGGCTTACCAGAAGAATTTCAGCTTGAAGTTCTGGGTGTCAGACAACTTTGTTAGGAAGGGAAGATTCTTTGGAGAAAAGATTTCTGCTCATTTTTTTTCCCCTGTCAAACAATGCCTTATTCATATCTCTTATTATATGATCCTCTTCTCTTCAACGAGTAAAATTACATATCTGCCTACTGCTCTCTCCTGTATTTCTCCTCTAAGAGGGAAATACAGGAGAAAAAAATTAGCCCACAGATTGCAGGAACGTGTAACTAATGCAGCTAATGTCTCCTTTCCCACAGTCTGTAATGGCCCCTGATGACTTAAACCTGACCATCTGTCATATCACCCGTCTTGTATCAGAGCCATAGGACTTAAACAGAAGGCTACAGATTAGAACACTTCCAGAGCAAAAAATATAGCAAAAGTTCTGAGTGTGGTGGCAGTTCCATGACAAAGGTCATCGAATGGAGTTTATAGTTCTTTCACCACCTACACTGGTTTGGTCTGAAAGTTAGCAGCAACGTTGGGATACAAGCACCTGTTTCTACAGGAGATTAAACTTCCCTCCCTCCATTTTAAATGGAACTTTTGAAATCCAACCAAAAAACAAGTCTCTTCAGGTAATATTTCACAAAAGGTCTGAAGATAAGAACTTAACTGCACTGAAAAGCAAGATCTCTTATAGATGAAGCCTCTCTTCCAATGGAACCAGAAACACTGTACATAATTTAACTGACCCCAATTACACTGAAGTACAACCTCAGCTAAGAAAAAGGAGGAGCCTGTGTGCAACCTCCTTTGCATTAACAAGCCCAAGGAAATACTCATGTCATCAGACAGTAAAGAAACTTGGAGCTCTTGAAGTTATTAATTCCTACAGCTACAGACAAGACAACTCTGTTCCACTACCTGACTATGAAAAACTCCCACAAATGCAGCAGTTTGTAGGTAGAGCCATTAGTCTACACATGACCAATGACCCTACAGCAAATGTTATTAATATTGCCTTGGACTTAAGAAGCATGAGAAAAAAAATATACCAATAAACAGCATGCCCATATTTAGCTTCACATAGAAGAGCCATCTCCTTGAAATTAGACTCAAAATAATTATTTTAGAATTAAGATGATTGTAGTCTAGTTATTTTGCTGTCATTTAGACATCTAATCTCAAAAGCATAAAACTTGACATCCTCTTCCCCCCAGCTTTCTCACTCAAGTTATGCTCCCAAACAAAGGCACAGACTGCAGAATAAGCACACCAAGAACTAAAGCACCAGACCCAAGCAGGAGTTGCACCACAACAACTATCACGCAGTGGTCTGCAACACAGCCCTGTATCTGTCAGTCCACATGATATGCCCACACACTGAAGTTAACGAAAAAGTTTTCACTTTGGTATTCTAATTTTCTGTAGAATTCTCAATTTGCCACAAGCAAACACCATAAACATCCGCATCAAAATCAAGATACTCAGGTTTCAGACTTTCCAGTCAAATTCAGAGACAATCTAGTTTGTAATAACAGCCTCAGAAGAGCAATTCTAGATGATAAATGTACACAGTACTCGGTGTAGATTGACAAAATAAAAAGGATTAAGAAGGAAGGGAGAGGAGAGAGAAAGACTCGTTTACAAGCTTAAAATAAACTTACTGGTTGAATTGCCTTGCATCTGGATGATACATTTGGATTCTTTGCTGGTTTCTCGGGAATTGAAGGGCCGGACCCGAACGGCCACCTTCACTGAAGCCCCCGACATTCTGGTTGCTTGTAGTGCAGTCAAGAAATTGAAAGAGAAAGGGGGTCAACAGTGTTTCAAGTTATCCTTCTTGTTGGTGTCTTCTAAAGGGAAAACAAAAAAAAAAGTCATTTACAACTATTGCATTCAAAATGTTGATATAATTACGGAGGTTCAAAGTTGTTTGACAACTCCAATTTCTGCTCCACAACCACTCTTTCCCTCTAAAAGCTGTCACTGCGAAGACAGAACTGGAAATACACTGAACAGCACCTGTACACAATTACTTGGTTTTCTTTCCAGAAAGCAGGGATGCCAACACCAAAATGAAGCTCTGGGGGCAACATGTGTTAGGCTCAACCTTAGAAAGACAATTTTATCAGTAAAGATACAACTACTTAGATTTCAGCATGAGTGTAGCTTCCACATACTATGTATCTAGGTTTTGTCACTGTCAACCCTTCCCAGTATATTAAAACTAACACAAGTGTGATGGGCTACTACTGACTTGCAATACTCAGCATTCTAGAAAAGTGTGTGCCAAACAACCTTAGAGAATCCTTTGCAGTCCTGGGAAAGCCCTCTTCCCAAAGGAAAGAAAAACTCATTAACTACTTGTATATCTACTGATTAAAGGACACACTGCTCTATGAGGAAGAAGAGGAATCAAAAATTATTGCCTTCAGGGTAAATGTTCCTATTTTCAGAAAACTTTCACCAGTAAATTAATCTTCATTATAAAATACTTGTTCAGATTCTACTGCATCCAAATGATAGAGCACTTCAGTTGGCAGGAAACTACCCATGTCAGCCATAATCCAAACTTCAAGGCACGTCTGAGACAGTATTGAAATGTAGGGTTAATAAAGACTGGTTCAATCATATTCTCCTCGACCAATCTTTTCCATTAGAAGAAAGTTTTTCAGTCAGTCTACAATTAAGCAGTTTAAGTTATTGCCACAGGATACCGTCGGTACTGAAGTTAAACAGACTCAAAAAGCAGTAATAGACATTCAAAGAAAAAGCCATCAAGGTCTAGTAAGAAGCTACCACCCTTGGCTAGGAAGCCTCCATGGCACAGACTCTCAGAACCTAGAAAACTACATTGAGAAAACATGATCACATGGTTGATTTATCTTTATATTCTAAATACCTGCTGCGGCCACTACTGAAGACAGGATTCAGGGCCAGGTAAATCTTTGGTCTGACTCAATGCAGACATTTCTGTCTTGAATCTGAGTTAACACAGGCAGAACTCTACCCTGCACAAGTCTCCACACACAGCCCAGAAATCTCAGCATCTTCTCTTCTGGTTATCTATAAACCACACACCCAATTAAATGCTCGTTTGAGGGTTGTAATCACAGTGCCACAAAAGCACAAAACTTTCTGGCAGATCTAAAGCAGGAACATTTCAACTCTGAAACTAAGTTCTGCAGCTGGTAAAAATACATTCTTAATTCAAGTTATGACACATCTTTGCACAGTACAAGAAGTTTTTCATAAAACTGCATTACTTCATTAATGCCATCACATGGTAAAGGCAGAAATTCAATTACCCCACCAAGCAGAAGTAATTTAAAGCATTCCTTATTTTACCAGGTACCTGAGGTGTCTCACCAGACTAGAAGAATAAGAAAGTCTCTTGGAACAAGCCAACTGAATTTTAATGTCAGTGCTACAGCAAACTGGTAGAATAATGATTCATGGCAACCACACAGTCAGCGTCAGGCTAGTACAGAATCTTAAGAAGTTTCACTAAAAACCTGAACATAGAATAGAGCAAAGAAGTACTGTGAATGAATTCACACAATCTTCAAAGTTTAACAGAGATTCTGGGTTGTTTAAGAGGAATGCTTTATTCAGGGATGCTCAGAGGCACCTAATTTTTTGTGTAACAAAGCATATCAAATATATAGCTTCATCACAGCCTTCTTCACAAGTACCTACTGGGTGGAATTTTTGCTCTCCCTCCTTAACATGACCCTTGTGTAAGTACCCGTGCCCTCACATGAAAGCTAAGAGACAATACTAATCCTGGTGCAACCCAGCAGTATTATTCAACTGACCCCAAGTATCACTGCTAGAAAACAGGCGTGTTGCTGTACACAGCCACTAAGCACTCTGTTTCTGAAATAGGATTTAAGAAATCTATCAACTGCAAAATCTCTGTTATTACCAAGTTCACAGTGACATGGTTTACTGTGTCAGACTGCAGAAAAAGACGAGTAGGTGGAATTTTCATAGGGTGTAACACATCACTGAAACTCTGCCTGACATCAGCTTAATGGTTCTCATCTTTCTTTTCCCCGTCTACCCATATTAATGTGAAAGCCATAATTTTGTCAACTTCCCACAAGGGCCAATGAATAAACATAAGGCCATTAATGCAGGGGATTTTAGGAACAAAAAAAAAAAAGGGGGGGGAATAACCCAAACAAAACAAAAATACAACCTATATGTTCTTATAATATTATTTATGAAATGTAGGGAGATTATTTTCCCTTCTTACTGAAGAGTCCCACAAAGACTTCTTTTCTCATGTTTTCACAGAACTGCCTCAGAGCACTACATTAATTTCTACAGCTAACTAGTATATATATGAAATTGGCAAACATATGATAGAGTGAAAGAATCATCTACTTTTAAAAAAAAAACACTCAAGTACCTCTGAACACCATATTCACAATAAGAAAGCATGAAAAGCACCCTGGCAGAGACTCCATATGCTCTAGGTAAATGACAGCCTTGTATGAAACAGAGAGGTGAAGAAATTCCTACAGAACAGGTCACAAAATCACCTACAACAGCATAAAAATTTAACTACTAGACTTTTGCAATTACCAACTTTTCCCAGCCCTAACTTTTATGCCCACAGAAAATTAAATGTGGTCTAACTTTACATCTCATTCATTCTCAACTCTACTACTTTTCTCAGCTGAAGCAAAAAGCCTACTTGTAGCTGCACATGGACCTTAGATGGTTTCAACACCACCTCACTACGCAAGACTTAATTTTAATAAATAAGAAAATTAACTAGAAACTATACATTTTTTTCCAAGCTTCCCATAAGTTTGCTGAGGTTTTGAGGGTTCTTTTCCACTTACCAGCAACTTTAATTGGTCATAATATTTTATAAAGGCAGTATTGTCTTCATCTTACAGAACAAGGCAAAAATGATACCAAGCTGCATGGCATCACAGATAATTTGCAACTGGTTTTACAGGGTTCACATTTCCAAGTAGTATTGCTTACTACTACGAAACGCTGCCTCCAGAGTGGTAACAGGAGAAGTAACTCGCAACAGAACAAAACAAAATGTGCAAGAGAGTCTGCGGTACAGATTTAGAACAATCTTTTAAAAAAGAAGCTGTCTTTTCTATGCTCATTATAGGCTTAGAAGGCTGCCATCCACGCTAGAATGAATCATTCTCCTAACGTCTTGGAAAGTCTAATAGCTGTGTATCTTTTAACGTTCCATCTGTATGAATCCAATCAGGAACCGAGTAAAAATGGGAACTGCATGCTTGAGTCTTTGACGTGATACACCACTGGCTCTAAAACAGGTGGCAGAGAACATTTGAGTTGTTTAGTGAGTTCCATCAGCACAAAAGTAAACTCTATATATTAATTTTACATTTATTTTAAGCTATTATTAAAAGATATCTATCCTGTAAGTCACACAGTGAGGTTTTAATATTAAAGTGTGTTAATATACTAAATATTAAACAAATCACCTAAATACCTTGTCTGTTTTTCAGTTATTCAAGCTGACAAACCCAGTGATGTTGGTCGACTACTAACAACTCTCAGCACTTGAAACTAGACTTGGACTTTCACACAAACGTTTAAAGAAACAAGCTGTTCATTAAAACTTGGATCTTTGGATGCATTTAAAGTTCTGGCAAACCAGTTTGTATGCAATGTCAAAATACTGAACATACTGCTATCTTTTGAAATCAAGCTACAAGCAGTCTAGGGATTTAGAGTCAAATTACTATTTATATATTCAGAGAAGTTTGCAACATGCTCAACGTGATTACAAAAACAACATTCCACATCTGTCTCTCTACAGTCAAATAAAATTTAAATAGAATTTTTAAAAAATTTAAAATCCACCACTCATCAGTATTGAAGCAGTATCAAATTTATTTAACACAGAGAGCCCTTGTGTCATATTTGCACAAGTATATAGAATGTGCTAACTTTTACACAAAAAAATTGCTTGTAACTTAATCAGTACAACAGCTCTAAAGAAAGAAAATGAACAAGGGCAGAGATTAGTAGATGGAAAGTTAGCAAAACAGCTGCTCAAGGCAGCAGGGGGTTATAACAAGAAGACCACAGCGGATCCAATTTTAGGTCCTCCGCTAAGGATCAGGTAGTGATGACAGTCTGATATATCAGCTGAACTCACATGCTATGAATTGCTATCTTTGTACTAAGTAAAGGTGCCAGATAGAACAGGGGTGCAGAACTTGCCAATGCATGGAAAATGCAGTCACATAAACATATGGCTATTTACCAACATGCCAATGTACCGGGTTGTGCAATAACAAAAAGAACTGGGCTAGGGAGGAGCTGGAAGCAAAGAGAAATCTACTTTAAAATCTGGTACGAGCATATTTTACATTCCAGAGAACAGCTACAAACTCAGCATCTGCTTTTTGGTGAATTCTAGTTTTCCAATCGCAATTTAATACCCGCATTCTGCCAATGACCCCAAAACTACCAGGCCTGTCATCCTGTCTGCTGCCGCCTCACTTAGCTCAGAGGATTGTCAGATCATCATCCCAATATGGCTGCCTCGGTAATTGTGTTGTACTCAATCCAGGGACAGATCCACTATCTACAGGTTCACCAAAAACACCCTCGAAACCACAATCCTTTTACATTCTTGCACCTTCCAGCTGGCTGGGGTGGGGAGGAGGGGGGGCTTGGGGATGGTGGCTATGCCTCCCTCCTCAACAACGCAATCACCGTCTCCGCCTCATCCGAGCTAGAAAAGAGGGGGAAAAAACGGCGAAACGCGGCGATATTCGCCACCGTCCCAGCGGCTGGGATCCAAGAGGAGGAAAAGGAGGGGAAGCGGCCGCAGCGCCATGGCTGGGAGCGCCTGGGGGAAAGGGGAAGGAAGCGT
>VXBW01004985.1:906971-953175 GCA_013400375.1 Thinocorus orbignyianus
GGCCGCCCCTCACCTTCGGACGGGCGGGGGGTTATATCCGCAGGACGCGGGCAGTGCGGGGCCGCCGGCGCCGTCAGCGGCTGAGGGAGGCGGCGGAGCCGGACACACAACGCAGCGAGGGGCGAAGGAGAGAGGAAAACCCGGCCATCCCCATCACGCTTCAGAGCCGAGGCTGGGAGGCACCGCACCCCCCGCCGCCGGGAAGGGGGAAGGGAGGGAAGAGAAAGGCCGCGCCGGGAAGACGGAGCGCAGCGAAGCGCTCCCCACAGCGCCGCTCCCACACTGACAGGATCGCCAGGCTCCGCGCCCGAGCCCGCCTCCGCAAGGGGAGGGGCGGCCCATCCGACCAATAGCCGCCCGCCGGTTCTCCCTCCTCTCCGCAGCTCACCAATCGCCGGGCGGAGAATCGCCGCTCGCCCGCCTCCCGCGGTGCCAATCATACGGTGACACCGACACGCACCAATCAGAGCTCGGGAATGTCCGGCCGCAGTGAGTCAATCCCTCCGCGGAGCCTCGGAGATGCAGGGAATGGATTCTTCTCCATCTCCAGCCAATCAGGGCTCGGGACGGAACCCGCCTCTTCCCTCTTTTAACCTGTAAGGAGTGGCGAGGACGGTCGGACGTATCACCGCCCCGCCGCGGGTTGTGCGTCCGCGCCCCCTCAGGCGGGCCCTGAGGCGCCGGAGGGTTGGGGGTACCATTAGTGGAGACGCAAGCAGAAATTTGGTATTTGTGACTGAAAAGAGCCTTTTTTAACGCAGGCGGCTGGCGGGCGGCCCCCGCTCGGGGGGCCCGTGAGCGGCCCTGCCCGATGGAAAGAGGTGGCTGAGGCAGCGGGTTCACCGACGCCAGGGAGATTGGACGAGGCCTGACGGTGGTGGTTCTGAGCGGGGAGGGTTCCTCTTCCCTTTCCCTCCCTCGAAACGTTTTTTGAGCAGCCTAAGATATTTTTGTGTAGATCTCATAATGTGTTTCTGTGTGATTAAATCGTTTTAGTTAATGGTGTGGCGTTAGCTCTTGCGCATTGCTCTTCACACATTCTTGTAGTAAAGGTTTATTTTATGGCAGTAACTTCAGCTTTAAAGTTCCTCCTTTCCATTAGGACTGTGTTCATTTCTACTGTTAGAAGGTAGATTGAGATGAGATCTCAGGAAGAGACTCCTGTGAGGGTGGTGAGACCCTGGCCCAGGTTGCCCAGAGAAGCTGTGGCTGCCCCATCCCTGGAGGGGTTCAAGGCCAGGCTGGATGGGGCTTGGAGCACCCTGCTCTGGTGAGAGGTGTCCCTGCCCAGGGCAGGGGGTTGGAACTGGATGATCTTAAAGATCCTTTCCAACCAAGCTGTTCTATGATTCTATGTTAGAAATAGGCTTATGTTTAAGCTTATAAGCATTTTAAAGAAAATATTAAAATATTAAATACCTTAATTACCTATTTTCCATACACACACCGTCATATATAAATTCAGTGTAAGCTGTTGAGAATATTTGAGACTTCAGATGTCTAGTTTCATGACGAGGTTTATGTTTGTTCACAGGCCACTGGCTGTTAGTAAATTAATCTTCACCATCAGTTTCAGGATTTGGGGAGAATGAGGTATTTGTTACTTTTTGTTTGACAAAAAGTGACTTTTCCCCTATGCAAACTTCATCGTGTGTGCACGTCATCTGCAGTTGTGCCTACAAATGCAAAAGCCTAATAAGATGAAGCTGAACAGTGGACTAGGGATATACTACTGCAGAACCAGCAAAGGAAGAATAGGTGACTGTCATATGGTGTAGAAAATGCTGTTAATTTGATTTTGGAAGATGTCCTAATAACGGGACATATAATTTAGTGGTGTTTTCAGTGTGGTGTACCTGTGCTAACTTCTGTCTTGGGCCATGCAGAATTAGCTGGGTTATAATGCATCTGAAAAAACAACAATAACAAAAAAAAGCCTGTTCTGAGATCCTCTGCGAACACCCAGAATACTGGGCATGTGCTGTACCTCTCCGTGGTAATAGACAACGTGATTAATTTTACTTCAGCACAGTTTGTGTAGTGTCTCTTAGGAACAGTAGCTCCTGCATCACTGTCTTATGTCTAAGTTTGGAGAGTACTTGCATAAATAGTTCAAGCATGTTAATTCGGCTGCTGGCTTACAGAGTCTTGAAAAACCTGCTGGAAGTGTTCAGAGAAAGTCTAGTTACATGTTGAGAAAGAACATAGTCACAGGCACAGGACAGAGGCTGTGTACCATCTGAAGGTCCCTCACTGCAATGGGAAATGAGGGAAATGAGGAAAATTCTGCTTTAAGTATCCAAGTATGGAGTTGAAAGATGGTCAATTATTAAGGCAGTCTTCTTCTAACTGGTTGCAATGCCTTATTAATTATAGAACTTGGACATTTTATCTCAATTTAATTAGACTAGCTGCCTCAATATAACTTTTGAAAGTCAAGTCTCTTTGGGTAATTGAGAATTAACTTAAAAAATGTACTTAAGTGGAATTCTGTTTCAGTGTTCTACCTATAAATCAGAGCTAAAAAATTAGTGTACATCCCCTTATGGGAAAGGGACCATTCTTGTTATTTTTATATCCTTCTGCCCAACAACATAGACCCCCACAAACCAGCAGAAACAGGTCCAGTTCCCTGCAAGCACGTCTGCTTTTAAAATTTAGATATTCCTTTTCAATAAAATATTTCCATAATGAAGGTCCCCAGCACAAGAAAAGGGCTGTTGAGCATTATTATAACAGAAAAATGAAAACAAGCAGTACTGTAAGAAAATGGATTGTATTTATTAGTACAAATAAATATAGCTGACTACTCACATCTCTGAGATACGCTACCTAGAATTGGGAAGGCTGTTTAATTACAGGAAAGAGGGTATGTTTAAGCAAGTGATAACAAAAAGGAAGACAGCAACGCTCCTGGGGATTGTTAGAGTCAATCTGTTGCTGGCTAAAGCAGCGCTGTCAGCCTGCTATTAACGGCATTGGGCTGTCCTTGCTGCCAGCAGGGAACACTTGACAGAGATGTAAACTCTGCTCTTACACAAGAGTAAATTGTGATATAATAGAATCAATTGTACTGAACTGCATTGCTAGAACATCAGAACTTGCCCTGGTAGTTTCTCTAGTCACATAGCTAGGAGGCAGGTAAAAGACCAGCAATAAAATCTCGTAACTTCCAATTTTCCAAGAAAAGCCATGCCTGGGATGAGCAATTCACAGCTCAAGGCTATGCAGATTGTGCAGTTGCATGTAAATGTCAAAGGTAATTTGATCGACTGATACTTTCTGTGATCCCTAATATAAGGTCTCTACTGTAGTAAGTTCACAGCTGAATTGACAAAGGCAAGGGACACGTCATTTTGGGGGGAATTACAAATAACTGCAGGTAGTATTAAATGAATTAAACTAAGAATTATCACATAGCTGATATGCTTTTGGAGAGGCTTTAATCCAATACTAACTTTGGTTTTCCTTTTCAGTTATTTAAATGCCCACTGTCCACTGAAAGACTGAGATTTGATTCACTTTTGTACCCAGGAGACAGCAATATAACGGTACTTTCAGTTACTCATATTATAATGTACCTCATTGTTCTGCCCATGAATGCTGAATTTGGTAGAGCATTTGTCTAAATTCACACCTTTGAAATACTTGATACTAGTTCTCTAGATAAAATTGTTTTAGCCACTTAACGATAGCCTTTGTGTTCTGCTGTAATATCTGCATTGACACATTTTCAAGTGGCAAATGGATCCCATAATTAGACAAAACAGTTCAGTAATGCACTCTGCTATTTATATTCCTTAGGTCAACCTCTGATATGATGGCAGAATAAATATAAATCAGATTCTGAAGGGCATTGTCTTAATACATCCTACACCAAATGTAAATATTTCTATTTCTTCCTGTCAGACAAGGGTAAAAGAAACATCCTGATTGTGTTCAGTTGGTACAGTGGAATAAAGAAATAAAGGGTTTTCATTTTATCCTTGCATTAGAGAGAGTGAGTTCCATGCAGATCTTCTGGTAAAACATTTCAAGTCCCAACTCTCTTTGATATTAGTTCTAACACTTCAAATGTGAAATATCAAGAACTATTAGAAAAATACAGACCTCAAGCCCTCTACAGGATACACTGAGCTACAATTTAGGATGGATTATTTCTGCTTGCCCTCTCCGCATTTTACAGGGCTGCTCATTGTTTCCATAGCATCCTTATCCACAAAAAGTGGTGGTCTGTCTGATTTTTAAGAGCTGAAGAAAATGAGAAGAATGTATTTCTTCCATCTTTCCAACACAGTCCCAGCTCATCAATAGACTTACAAAAAAAGGCATCTGAAACCACAGCAGTGCAGTCATCCTCCAGTAAAAACAAACAGACACATCCTCCATCAAGTAAAGTATAAATTCTGGGATGTTTCTAGAGATTTCATGCTATAATCCTTAATGAGGTGGTGACAGTGGAACATCTGAGAGGTTTTCTTTCTACAGAACATCATCACCCCTCTACTGAAAAGGAAAAGCACACCTTGAAAGTTGTAGCTCAGCATTTGTTCAGAAACATGTTGCAAAACCACAATGGATTTGGGTGCCGAGTGCCAGCTTGCAGATAAAAGCACATAAAAGTTCTGTAACTTTCAAAGAGGGAGATTTAAATTTGTGGAGTAAGTAAAGGTTAAGGAACTAAGAGCAAACAAGCTGCTCTGTTTTCCCCCAAGGACAAGAGGAAGATTCTGCATGGATTGCTGGAACACTGGGGGCGGGGGGAAGACAAACAACCCCAAACCCAACAACCAAAACCCCCCAAAAGCCCCCCAAAACCCCCCAGCTTTGCCTTTTAATTCAGAATTACTTGCACACGTCCAAGGTCAGCACTGGATTATATATAACCTCACTGAAATTCCTCTCGGAGCCTGTCACCAACTGTCACGTAGCTATGAATAGGTACAAGAGTCACCCGCCTGGGAACGCTCACGAGTCTGAACTATCGCTGATATCCGTGTGCACAGGAATTCTTCACATCATTTACTGAGTTATCTCCAGATCCTAAATTATTATCAGCAAAAACTGAACGAAGTCACCCAATCATTTGAATTTTTATGCTTTCACTGACTCCCTTAAAGGAAAGGAAGACAAAGGAAACCCGTTGTGCGAGTGTGTATCATTTATTGTAGTTCAAGAGAGTCAGGAATTGAACAGAAGACACAGCGAAAAAAGGAAAAGAAAAAAAACAAAAGAAAAACAACCTTTTTTTTTCAGACTTAATTTTAAAACACTGTGGTTTCAAATCCTTTTTAAAAAGGAAATTCAAGTATCATACGCAGGGGGCAGTCATACAAAAGTGTTTGTGAATTTTTTTTTATTAGTTTTTTTTTTAAAAATGTAATTGTACATTTCCTGCACCTTTTCTGCTTTGGTAAGGCCAAGCCATGGATACAAATTGGAACGCAACATAAAAAGAAAAGAGAGTGACCCCTGCCCCAAACTGCAGCCTCCGAGAACAACAGGATCTGCTTTCAGCAGACAAGCTCTAACGGCTCAGAACTGTCATTAGCATATATCCTATCTGCAGCATTAAAAGAATGGATTTTATTGTTTAAAAAGTCACTGAAATCCTGGTATTCCCAAGCATCTCCTTCACGGCAGCTGTTTTTCATGTTTTTCTATCCCAAGGCTTTTCAAAAATACCAGAGCGTCTAGGATCAACGTAAGGAAAAGGGACATCTCAAAGAACCAAAATTAAAATCCATGTGTGAAGTCTTTGCTTTTTTTTTTTGAGATTCTCCTTGTGTCTAACACCAATTAAAATCCAAATATGCAAATATGTGCAATATAAAAATATGATCCCAAGATTAACACTTTGTTGCAGGCACAGTTATCGCACAGAATATGTTCTTTTGAGGGCAGGGGAATGATTTTGATTCACAGGGATTATCTGTTTTTTGCATTACAAAACAAAAAAAAAAAAGAAAAGAAGACAGCAGTGCAGGATGGATGAGTGGGAGAGGAAGGAGGGAGGGAAAGAGGAAAAAGTTACTTTAGCAGCAAAATGTCCAAGGGTCTAACCACAATCAAATTAACGGATATCTGGCTGTAAAAAATAAGGGTGAAGGGATGCTGCCCTGATCCATTCATCTCTGCTAAAATAATTCAGCTGTAAAAACTCCAAAATGTGACATACTGAAGGACAGTTTTGTAACATAAGCAACTTCCTAGCTTGTCCTCCAGGTTATTGACCATCGTTATCACTTAAATATATGTACAAGAATTAAGCTGCTTTCCTCCTCGACGACATGCTCCTGGTCTCTGCTGCGGGCAGTGCCAGCAGGCACCGGCAGCGCCAATCCCAACAATCGCTCTCCAGGTGTTCCTGCTCCACGACCCCCAGAGCAGCCCTCGCCCCGCTCTGCCCGCTGGTGTTGGCGTGCGCTGCGAGGGAATCTCTAATGGTCAGCGTTCTGCTTGTCTCTCATCCAGGCTTGGATTTGCTCTTTAAGTTCTGGCACTGAGAGTGTAAAGAAGAAGGGGGGTGGAAAAAAGAGAAAAAAGGAATTAAGTTGGCAGTTAAATTATTTAGTAATACTACTGTAAGAAAGCTCCTTGCCACCAATTTCTTGTCTAGAAACCTGACCAGGAGTATCTACTATTATTTCCTCCTCTATCAATATATTTTTTGCACAGCTTTGAGTAAACAGCTCTTCAGCCTGGAGAAGAGAAAGCTCCAGAGAAACCTCAGAGCCCCTTCCAGACCCTAAAGGGGCTCCAGGAAAGCCAGGGAGGGACTCTGGATCAGGGAGGGGAGCCACAGGACATGAAGGAATGGTTTTAAACTGGAAGAGGGGAGACTGAGATTAAATCTCAGGAAGAACTTCTTTGCCGTGAGGGTGGTGAGACACTGGAACAGGTTGCCCAGAGAAGGTGTTGCTGTCCCATCCCTGGAGGGGTTCAAGGCCAGGCTGGATGGGGCTTGGAGCAACCTGGTGTGGTGGGAGGTGTCCCTGCCCGGGGCAGGGGGGCTGGAACTGGGTGATCTCTAAGGTCCCTTCCAACTCTGACTATTGTATGAAACGCATTACTCGTTTACCTACCCTAATAGTATCATTTAGTCAGGTAGTTAAGAGTGTGGATTCTTCCCCAGAAAAAGGGAAGACAGAAGTAATGAACTTTTCCACACTGTTAAGATGAAAGAACTGTTACCTCTAGGCTATTTTCTGGACAACCTGCACACAAATTGCCTCCCCCAGTCAGCAGTTCCATGGCTGACTCTTAAACAGGTACCTGGTTCCAGCATATTTTCTGTCAGCGTCTGGCGATTGAAAGGGTCAGTGGAGGAGTTGAGCAGATGCCGCAGGATGATTGACCTGTCCATGATGGTTCCAGATGGCAACCTCACGGGGTCGGTCATCAGAGTGTCCATCAATGGATCTGAGGGCACAAGTGTCTCCTCATTACACTGAAGACAGTAACTGCAAATTTTATCCACACACAAAAATACCAGCACAATCCCAGGAAACAAAGAATCAAACTCTTAGCTCTATTTACTTAACTATTTAATTGAGATAGAGCAGGATGCAAGGCTTCATACATGACAGGTACTTTCTATTTGTATATATTCTTTAGAGTCAAAATAACAAACCAAATCCCTCTTCTCCTAACAAGTCAGTATTTAGAGAACTTGACTTGCCTCTGAATTCATCGGGAGCATCGCTGTAATCAATTTCTGCGCGGGCGTTCTTGGCAACAATTTCCTCCACTTTCTCTGCCAGCAGTTTGAATTTCTCTATTGCTATGGTGGACTTGATTCCAGCCTTTCTCATCTTGGAGATAACTTCCTCAAAGAGCTCTTTACTGTAGGACCTCTACAAGGAAAAAGGAAAGAGACAACTTTGCTGAGTTGTACTATCCTGACACACCAGAAAAATTCTCAAGATCTTTTAATGCATTTTTAAAACTTCAGAAGGAGAGATCAATGAAACCTCAGCAGTATCAAAGACAGAAGTACGATGCAGATAACATCTCATCTAGCACCAGAAGGTTAACTTTGCAGCAGATTCATGCACTGCTGTGGAACTGTTCAGGACCCCAAAAAGAAAAAAAGGCAACATCACCTAATCCAAATCAATACAACACTCGGAGAGGCTGACTATAACTAGAGTTTTTCCTTAGACAAAACATCTGTCTTGCCACCCCGACTATATTCTTGTTCTCAAAAGTCTTAGCTGAAAGACTCTCCAGCAGAGAACTACAAAGATGAGGAGGGGCCTGGAGCATCTCTTTTAGGAGGAAAGGCTGAGGGACTCGGGTCTTTTTGGTCTGGAGAAGAGAAGGCTGAGGGGGGACTTGATCAACACCTAGAAATACTTCAAGGGTGGGTGTCAGGAGAAAGGAATCAGTCTTTCTTCAGTGGTGCCCAGTGATAGGACGAGAAGAAATGGGCACAAATTTGAACATAAGAAGTTCCATCTAAACATGAGGAGGAACTCCTTCACTTTGAGGGTGGCAGAGCCCTGGCAGAGGCTGCCCAGAGAGGTGGTGGAGTCTGGTCTCTGGAGATATTCAAACCCCGCCTGGACACATTCTTGTGCAACCTGCTCTGGGTGGCCCTGCTCTGGCAGGGGGCTGGACTAGACGATCTCCAGAGGTCCCTTCCAACCGCAGAGCATCCTGTGATTCTATAAATAAACCATAAAATAAGAATTTGTGGAGGATTTCTTAACTTCTCTGAAAATGTGCAAGGCGGTACTGGGAAAGAAGTGATTCTTGCTCCTAACCCAAAGAAATAAAAAACCACCCCCGTGATGTTGCAAAAAATAGTCCAGCAGCTCAGAGGGAGCTCAAACGGGCTGGACAGTCGCCAACTGGTGCAGTCAGGGCTGTGCAGCTACACGGGGCCGTGTCCAGACAGACCGAATGCAGATCCCAGAGTTTCAGCTGAAGTGAGCTTAGCATTCACAGAGGAAAGAAAAAAAAAAGTTAGACAAGGACTTTGGAAAGCTGCTCACATTCTGAAGTTCACAATGCCATGTTGTGATATAAGGCTTTTAATAAAAATTGTTCTTTACACTGCTGTGCAAAACTGAATGAAACACCACCAAAACATACTAAAGTCTCACAGATTTCTATTTTCCTTGAGGATTTTGCATGTTCAACACAGCCCCACTTCTTTCATCTACGCTGTATCGCACCAAGAAATACCATTCAGTGCTTTGGACACGCAGCGCCCACCCAAAGTCCTTTCTAGTCCCCAAAGGAGAACAGAACTATGGCAACACGCCCAGGACTTTATAAGCACTTTCAGATTCCTGCTGATACGTGCTAGGATTTGCAAACGGGAGATGTATCAAAATGCTTTAAAGAAACTCTGCCATGATCAAGCAACTTTTTGTTTGTTTTGTTGTTTTTTTTCTCCTCATACCAGTAGCCATCAACCAACCCTGCATTTCCTCAGCGTCTCTTTCCTGTCGTTGCCAGTTTCCAAGATACTAGTCACTCCCCCCTCTCCCCACTTTTTATGAAGGGCTACTTTGTTAATTAAGCTTTATTCCAGTTCCCACCCCAGCAGGCTGCTTTCTTTTTAATCCCTACGTCATCGCTGTGCATTTTGCTGCAGCCAGCGGGGATGAATGAACGCTGGGGAACACTCACTCTCATGCACGCTGAACGGCATAAAAATCACACCACATGCACACTGCAGACACACAAATACACAAGGTCTGTCTGAGCAGGGTTACCCAGATCATCTGCAATTATCAGGACTTAGAGAAAAAGACATCATGAGTTACTCCAATAGCTCTGCTCCACCAGACATGCAAATACAGCTCCAGGTCCTGTAAAACAGCTTCCACTCGAATTTCAAGTAGCCATCGAGAGCATTTTTTTTCCCCCTCTAGATTTTGAAAAGTTTGAATTATAAGGTACAGGCATGGGCAGATGTGGTTCAGTAATTCAACAACTTTACAGGAGCAGAGGTGAGCGAGAGCTTATCTACCTTAAGGATTAACTTTCTGAGGAGTTCAAAGGTGTCTCGCGTGCGTTGCATTCTGCCAGCTCGTTACACAGCCACATGATAACACGAAAGCGAATATGATTTGGAAGCTGTTAATCTAGAAAGTGAACTTTGGATTGTTACATGAGGCTCTTATTCTCAGTCCCAGCTCTGCCTGTTTCACATATTCTTGATGAGGAAGGGAGGAGGGAGTTGAAACTCTTGGTATGTTTCAGTTTTCCCACTTGCAAAACGAGGACAAAGCACTCCTGCTAATTTACCATGAGGCTGTAGCTAATAAGTGACTAATGCTCAGGAGGTTTCCTGGGCATGTGAATTCCTTGACATTTTTCCACGTCCATAGGTTCATCAAACACTTTTGAAACATAACCATCTACAAAGAGCGGACAGAACACGAACAAAGATCATCTGCTGACAGAAAACTGCAAGCAAACATGATGGAAACTGGAAGGCAGCATAAAAGTAAAACAAAACTCTTCCAGAGTATTCCATGAAGTCCACAGCTCCCACAGTGCTTTCACCCTTTCACCCCTCCTCTTTTTGGAGCTCACCTGATCATCAGCAATTGCTTTCGCAAAGCGAGCACAATCCAGCTGCAGGTAAATGTCAGTCAGTTGGTCCAACAGCTTCTTTGGTTCAAACCCATATTTCTCAGGGTTTTCGACTTTCAGGTCACGGCACTTGGGGCCACAGAGTTGCTGTAAGTTAAAGTTCAACATCGCGGCCAATCGTGGTCCAAGTTCCTACAAGGCCAAAGTGAAACACTGATCACAGCATGAAGGCAGCCATAAAGATTATCACGAGATTTGCATACAGCAAGATCAGGAATTAACTAATGAAGTGATGATTTCGTAGGTTTGCAAGAAGCATCTTTATGCATACTTCCCATTACAAGAAAAAAATATGCAAACAGCTTCTGTCTAGAAGGATCACACCATCTCAGTGACTCAGGTAATGGTCCTAACATCAAATAACTTCCAACAGCAATTAAATGTCAATGAGGTGCAGAAAGGGGAGGAGAAGGCAGACGAAGGGCTACCAAACATTTCCAGGTTATTACCCAACATTAGAGATGTTAAGCCAGAGACGAAGTTAATTCTGAGCAGGACTTACAGGTCTGAGAAAAGGCTTTTGAACCTGCTTGGTAAGGATATGGAACATATCAACAGTTTCTGTTGCCAGGGCAAGATATGAACGAGAGACGCGCTCATCCTGAGCCAGCTGCGATTGCCGAGCCTGTTGCTGATCCTAGAAAATAAACAAGCAGTGGTTACAAGGCCAGAGAATTCCCTCCATCATCCCAAATCAACACCTGAACAGCCACAATGCTAACGTGCTCTAGAAGACAAAAGGGCAGATTGTGATTCAAATCCCAGAGGTAACACATTTTTTAATGGTAGGTACAGCTCACTTACTACCTATTACTAAACAAAAGTCTGCACCCATTTTCCAAAATTCTGCAACACTGACAATGAATGGAAATGGTGTCAGGAGACTCCACAGTAAATGAGTATGTCCCCATCCTGGAACTGCTCCTCACAGCTGCAGAACTGGGTTCTGCTTCCTTTCCATCCAAATGCCAATACTTCAAAACCAGCTTCAGATCTGAGAGTCAAGTGAGGTTCTCTCATTCATGCACCACCCTGAATAATGAACTGGGATGATCTGGAGATGATGTGCCAGCTCGTTGTGTCACCACCGTAATAGCTTTACCTCACCAGTAGGCACAGGCAGGAATAGAGGCTTCAGAAGAACAAGCCAGGATAAGTTTAACAAACAAGATCTTGATAGCTTTTCCTTTCAAACTCCTTCTTATCTTTTCCTTTTCAAATCAATAACCTCAAAATAGGAATACCTGACATCGGTGGGTCAACACACACAATTATTGTTTAATCAGGCTGAGAACTGAGGTACAGGACTCTAATTGTTGGCATCAAATACACCCAGGATCAATGCATTAACAAAATAAAAGCTTCTGTTCCTTGAAGTCAATTAAACTGGCGAGCATCTTCCAAAACCTCCTTCAAGAAGGTTAAAGTATCAATTTCTCCACTTGGAGTTAAGTACACGGTCATTTAAAACTCAATACTATTCCCACTTCACACCACACTCTTTGCCAGCCACAACAGAACTATGCAGTATGAGGTTTTTTGCAGAATATCATCTAGAGTGACCATGGCCATACAGGCAGCAAGAAAAAGCAACGAGAACTGCTCTTTGGTGCTGCCCCTTATTAAAAAGTTCATTTAATGATCTGGTATTAAAAAATGAAAAATAATTAAAGGGCACTTAGAAAAACAGCTCTGCTTACCCTGGGCAGCAGGTCCCATTGTTCTTTATTCTTCATCTCCTCTTGCACTTCATGGATACGTTTTAGGGACTCCAGACTCTCATCCAGCAAGAAAGTTGTATCATTTATCAGCATGTTGATGTAGCGAACAAACTGCTTCCCAGAGCTGAAAACATTAAAACACAGTTATGGTGGCAGAGCAGATGGGTGTGCAGACCAGACTGCAACCCCAGCAACACTCCTCTTGCACCGTGTATTTCCAACAACGATCCCATTCCCCACAACAAGCTGACTGTGGTGTCCAGAGCTCAGTTGAGAAACACTCCAGTTCTACTGGAAAGGGGTCACCATTGAAGATACAATGGGAAGCAGCATCGCCCATTCCCAAGGGCAGTGACTCCCCAGGCCATTGCACAACAGTAAGCAGCATCATACGCTATTTCTTACTCACTTGAATTCTTCCATAAAGGTACCATGGTGGGCTATGTTCTGCCAGAGGCTTTTGAAAATGGTGCTGATGTGGTAGCGGATAGTAAACTTGTCATAGAATTCACTAGTGGCTCCAGTATGTTCAACATCTGGAAAGAAAACAGATCCCAGAACTGAAACTGAAACTTTTGCACCAGGATTCACCTGCACACGCTCCCTCTCCCCCTCACTGTCTCCAGTGATGAGCTTCAAACATCAAGCTTGAAGAGATGAAATTTCATTCCCATTCAGAACTCTCCAACTTAGTCCCCATTGTCCATTTTCTAATCCAGAACCTACCCCATTTCCTAGGAAAAACCCTCAGAAAACAAAACTTCCTGTTCTATTTAACTCCACTTCGCTCTTCAACCCACAGTTTAAAGTTTGACTAAGAAGTCTCTGGGAAACTGCAAAAATAGTTGTTTCTATGGGTGCAAAACCCTTTTGAAGCATCCATGTCTACAGAAGTAGTAAAGCCACAGTCAAGAGGTTTTAAAATCCCAATAATCTCTGTGATACAAACAGAAAGCTTCCAGTTTAGAACCCAACCACCACAAAAACAATCTTCACATCAATCTACAGAGCTACTGCTCAGCAGCCTGTGGAAGGACCAGAGTTCTCAAGGTTCCATCTAATGCTATTTTCCCTGATTCCTGAGCAAAGAAGCCTCATCTTTGCAAGACCCATGATCTACCTCGGGACTTCTGTTTGGTGTTTAAGGGTTACAAGAACTCACTCAACTTTTTGCCTTAAAATACTCCTTGCTTACTGTACACTCAGCCAACTACAGACAAAGAACTTACCTGTGTAAAACTTCATCAAGGAGGGGACTAACAATTTAGTGGAGAGAGGATGATTCTCAATCATTTCAAAGAACTTTTGCGTCCGGGGCTGAACAGCTGGATTTGTCATGAACATCACCTCCACCAGTTTGGCTACTAAGTAAGGATTTCGGATGTAGTTCTGATTGCACAGCATCACAACGAGGAACATCACTATGTCCTGAGTACAGGGCTCATAAAGCACCTGAGGAGCATATCTGGAAAGAGAGGGGTAAGGAAAACAGAATGGAAAACCCCAACCCCAGTGTGGTGGTGTCTTCCATGGAAAATTTATCGCACACATGAAATAAGTTCAGGAAACGGGAAAAGTTTAATCATTTTATCATCATTTCCCATCATTCTTTATAGAAACTTATTTTAACTCTTCCAAAAGGTCTTGCCAACTGCTCACGACCGTAAGATGAATTTTAGCCCAGAACACTATCATATTCTTTGTTGTCCATAACAGGAAGGTTTCTATGAAGCAGTACTGTAACAGCACCTCAGGAAGGCAAAAGCAAACATCTCCTGATCATCTGACAGCACAGTCAGAATCTGAAGGCACATTTTCAGGAAGAACGTGACCCGTTTAGAACTCCAGGACTACATCCAAAAAGTACTTGCACCCCTCTTAGCTCCTAAAGCTATACAAATGTATTTCATCCATTTAATTTAAAAATGGAGGAATTTTTTTACTTAAGTTATGACTTTTTAAAAGTATTATTCTAGTGATAGTTCAACAGATCATGAGATCAAAAGGACTCAAAGTTCCAAAACAAAGAAAATTCTTGGAGAGAGGGGGTGCAAAAGCCTTCAACTTTCTTCCAAGAAACAATTAGGTTAGAATGGAGCTCATCGAGGCATTACATCTGCAGCACTGCCTGCCAATCTGATGGCTGTTTTTAACAGAGTATTAACTACAAAATAGCCAGGAAAACTACTGTTGAACCCACAATTTACATGCACACCACCTGTTACGGAGCTAAACGATAGCACAGATTTCTTTTAGATAAATCTTTACTTACTGTACAATAAAAAATAAAAATTCAGCAACATCTTCCACGTAAAACTCTGGCAATGCTGCAAATACCTTCGGAACTTCAGGAGTTAAAGGCAATTTTATGCTGTAGAATAAGAGAGACAACAAACAGGACAGTAAAACAGCAGGGTTAAATCCAAAACATCACAAGCTTTCTTATGGAATTCTATGGGAAAACTTGACAAGAGTCCTGAAAATGTTTTTTTAAAATCCATGTCAGTACTTCAAGTGCACGAAAAATACCCAAGACTTGCTCCCTCTCCACCCCCAATGGAACATTAAACTATAAATAAGACATATATTCCATGCAAGAATGTATATCACTGACATAAGTAACAATCACACAAGAATGCAGATGTTCAGTAGCCAATCCAACATGATCTGAAAAAGTCTTTGATATCAGCTTCCACGGCCTATCCTGACACTCACTTGGGATAGGCAGGGTCAAGGATGCGAAGCATCAGCTGAATCACCGTGCCGTAGAAATTCAGACATCTCCTGAGGAAGTTTTCATCCAGCAAGCCAGCGTCTGCACAAGCCTTGCACCTCACCAGTTTCTGCAGAAGATACACACAAAAACTAATCCAGGGCGAGACACCAAAAGGAAGGTCACGCCTATCCAAACTAATCAATAGATCTATGAATTCTGACAATTATACAGTACTGTCTTCTTAAAATATGCTCTTATTTCAAGAAAACTCGGCACTGAAGCCTCAATATATCAAGGAAAACACACACATAATTCAGAGCTGCAAGGACAGAGGAGCCTTTTACAAGCTCTATGGGAACAATGAAAGGAATAGCAGGAATAATCAAAGTGGGAAAACTAAAGTCATTTTGGTGATACAGTTCAGAAAATTTGTGTCAATTTATACTAGGAAGATGTAAGCAGGACAGACCTTCAAAAGAGAGGATCCCAGCACACACAACTCTGCAAGAATTCTACATGAGATGAGGAACTTGAGAGTTCCACCTCCACCACCTGGGGCATGGACTGTGCACACACAGCTAACCCTGAACAAATCACAGTCCCTTTACTCTTCCCTTTCCAACAAGAATCATATTATCTTCTAAGGAACACACACTCAGTTAATCTTGGTGTTACTTAAAATTTTAAGTTCACCATTAACATTGTATTTTAAAACAACCAATCTAGCACAGTCCCAGATGTTTCAACGAGATCTCATGGTTCATGGATTCAAACCCACCATTTCCAAGATGCCTCCATGGGAAGCTTCATTTAAACACCAGGGCAAGCACCCCGGCAGGCTGCCAGCAGCATTGAGCTGAGAACTGAATCACTTACAAACCTTAAGCTGCGTCTTGCAACGTTTCAGCATTTCTCGATGCCTGGTAGCCAGAGGAGAATCCTTCCACTGACTTTCATTGTTTTTCAGATCTTCAACAGTCCTGAAAACCATAGGCAATAATCAGGTTATCACAAGACAGGGGTATGTCCTGCCATCTACAAGGCACTTAAGCTACTTATCCGCTCAATACAGACGAAGTATCGCCAAGTGGGGGAAAAAGCTCACCATTTTCATAGAAGTTACCCATCATCACAACAAGAACAGTAAATTGCTTTTGTAAATACAGATTGAACATCTGCACAGTCCAAATTCAGAATGGTAAAAAGGAAAAAAAAAAGGATGGAACACAGAAGGGATTTCTCCTGCTGACAAACTGATTTTATCCACTGTATTTACAAAAAAGGACACTTGCCTTGGTTATTTTTTTTTTTACTCACACTGAAGTCTACAGTTATTTTAAAGGAACGTGATTAAAATGAACCCTAACACAAAGAAAGGCTGATCCAGTTAAAAAGGAGATACTTGGAGATCTTATTCATCTTCTAATATGAAAGAAAAATAGAAATGAGAATCAGCTAAGGAAGAAAAAGGTGGCCGACAGCAAGACTTGCTAGAAACACCTTCCCTTTCCCAAGAAAGGTCCAAGTCTGCACCCTCTCCGTCTTCCCACTTCCCACCACTGTAAATAATATTTTTGCAGTTTTCTTCTACCCTTTCTGATGCTCCACTCCCCATAAAATCCAGATTTGCAAAGGAGTACGAAGCCTGAAGAGTCTATAATCTCCTTGTCAGCATGAGGACCCAGTAAATCAACGTGCTTGATATTACCTCCCATCCCCTTCCCATCTTCTCACTTCAACCTACAGAAGAGAGAACTTAAATCATTTACATTTTAAAACTTCTACATATTCCCACATCTTAATCCTTTTCAATAAGGGCAGCTCAAAACTCAACATACTATATGAATATATATATATATTCAAGTGTATGAATACCATCCCTTTTCATCCCTTCTCTAAACACAAATTCTTTTCCACATCAATCTCTGCCTACAGCAGAAAAATCTCCAGTCTAATTCCTTTATCACCAACATCTCATTACGCTGCCCAGTGTTGTAAGCAACTGTGCAATTCATGGAAAACGCTGAGCTCTAAGCTCCTACTGATGTCAGTAAAAGCCAAGAGCTCTTCACTCTGCACTGTTACATGGAAATTGCTGCATAAGCAACTCCTTGGCAACAATTCTAAATAAGGAAAAAGCAGTAATTCCTTTTCCAAGCCAAACGTATGGCATATTTACAAGTGATCCACAGGCTTTTCTACACCACAATACTTTTCCTCTATGAAAATACTTCTTTTCTTTAAGATAAACTGACTCTTCCTGCTCCGTTCTCTGCAGCTTCCCAGGTTCTTGGCCTGCATGAGCTTTAAAAACTAAAAATGAAATCATTACAAATGCAGTCCAAAAATCTTGTATTGAATCTGGTATTACTGCCAAGGAACATTTACCGAAATGCAATGACTGCAATTATAAACAATGGAAAATACTGATGATACAAAAATCTGTTCTAATTTTAACAGAGTATTCTTCGAGGTTTAACAACTATAAAAGTCTGTTTAAATTTATGCCAAGAGAAATGGAAAACAGCAGTATCTTCATGTCAACATCTTAACTTTTATTTATAATTTTTAAAATGGTAAACCACAGGCTAAATCACACGTACACCAACAATATTAAGAGTTTACTGCTGAAGCCTCCCTCACCTCCCCAAGGGTACGACAAGTTATCCCACCTCAGAAGCCAGGGAGGAAAAGACAAATCCCTCCCAGGGCATATAAACCACCACTGGCATTTACTAACAGCCTCTTGTTTCTGAAGTCACAAATCATCTATAACGATTTGATTATCAGACATGGAACTTTACACACACTCCTCTAGTTATGTCAAGGAGCCTGAGGCACTGATGTCCACACACCATCAACCACACCACAGAGTAAGTTGTAATAACCAATGTTAAGTCATGGCACAAAAGCTAAAGGTAGTTCAATTGCCATTTAAATAGGATGCTCTTCTCCCCAGTTTGAGTTGCCTCGTGTAAGCAACATCTTCCATCCCATCATTATTTGAATTCCCTGACGCAAGCCACAGTCCCCCAACGTAAGCTAAAATCCATAAGGACCAACAGCAGCAGATGAACAAAGAGTTAAGAGGATTTTTACTCAGCAGCAGTTTTACCCAAACTGTCATTCTAATTCCTGTTAAGGTTATAGGAGTTGCCATCATGGTGCGAAGGTGACATCACTAGGATGCCAGGACTCTCGGATGCATTAGATAATTAAGAACTAACCTGTTAAGTTCCCTGATGGCCCGCAGTCTGCGTATGTACCGACGGCAGCTGGGCAAGATGGAGAGATGATGGGCATGCAGGGTTAGGAAAAAACATTCCGTTGGGAATTTCGGCTCAGAAAATGAAGACTGATCCCTATCTAGAAAACAAACAAGTAAGCAGTTTAGGTGAATAAATTAGAAGACTAATTGCCTTACTGGGGATGAGACCTTGAACTTAGTTTTCTTTAAAAGAAGAGCAGACAGCATTAAGGAAAAACATTTAGGAATAGGGGAATTGAGTAATTCCATGTACCACAAGTATCAAAACCAGAAGGCAGAGCAAACGTTTAACACATCTCACTCAGGGTACTCACAAAGTTCAGCAACCCAGGCTGCAACATCCTCCATTGTTGCTTTCACTCTTGTCTCATCTGTTGGGAGGTCAATACGACACCTGGGATGAAATATATACATGGGATCAACCGTTTCCAGCTTTATCTTCGTACTCAGTTGCTGTAGTACCCATAGGAAGTTGAGCATAAAGCCATCTGTAGATACCAAACGATCATCTGTCTGTGGAATAAGAGAAGAAATAGTTGAAGGCATAAGCTCAGAAATAAAAGCGTACAGTATTCAACACAGTTCAAGAAAAGCGAGAAATGATAAAGAACAAGGATCTCCATCGTAAGGAGACCTTTGTGCTAATGGAAAGGTCACTTAGTAACTTAGATGTTATCTTTCTGTAGTGTTCTGGAGAATGACTACTGTCACTGTAAACAAACATATAAAAAGAAGTAGTAAAAGATCTAAGAAGAAATCCTCGCCTCTTTCAAGAACGGTTTGCCACAGATATAGACAGCAACAGAAGAGTTTCAAATAGCTGCTGAGCTTCAATTCCCAAGTTATATCTTGAATGTAAAGTTTCTGTTATTTCTTCATTGAAATTACAGAAATCCTCCTTACAATGGATCCAAATGTTTGCTTTTGAAAAGGGGACTTGAAGACAACAACGGTGCAAACTTCAGTTGTTCAGTGCTCATGCACAGATTTTATCCCAGGAAGTAAGTGCAAGGCATTAATTGAACAATGGCAAAAATACCATCCCCCTTGTCTCACTGGAAGCTCGCCAGCTCACAGCTGCATTACTCCTTTTATAGAAGCCCCACAAACACAGCTCAGCAATTCACCAGCTGGGAAATACGGTTTTAAACATAGCCAACTGGAATGAATGACACCCCCGTGAAGTGATGGGGAGGGAGAGGGGAGTACAGACCTTTAAACATCGAATATAGAATCCTTGTTAACAACCTGACATGGCAGTCCTAACACTGACAACATAAACTGATCAAATAAGGGAAAAAAGAATAATTTTGGAAGCTTATTTAAAGAGAGAAAGACTGATGACTTCTTGCCTGTTGCAGAGGCACTCAAAATTCTTTTGTCTTCCACTCCAGAGCCACCAGCGTGCGAGGCACCTGGTGCTATCTGGGCACTGACAAGGACCCCTAATTACAGGAGAAGCATTTCTTTTATTTACCTGCATTTGTGCCTTTTTCATGTTGGCGTTGACAATAGCTGCCATGTAATTGAGAGCTGCCTCCCGAGTTTCGCCATTCAGCAAAATACTGTGTAGAATCTTGAACAGCTCTTGCTGGAATTTCAAATAAGGATTTTGTCAGGTTGCACACACTGCTCAACATTGCATTCCTGCTTTCTACTGCTCTTATCTTCTACAAACTCCACAGGACTAACTACAACCTCTGTTATGGTCTTACTGTAAATGTTATAGGCATATACTAATTACGACAGTTACAGAAAAGATGTGTATGGACTAGTGCAACACACACACTACTAATACAGTGTGCAGTTTTTTTTGCTCATCCTTTAAATGACCTATAATTTGAGAAATATTTGTAGCACTCTAGTGTTTTTCCTAATTCCTTTCAGCCACATCCTAACAGATTTGTTGTTTAATACAGAAGCCAGATTATTTTGTTACATTCTTCATTTATGTCAAGACCAAAAAACCCACATCATTTTTGCATTATTTTTAAACAGGAGAACACTTACCCTTGCTAATTCCAGGTAATGTTGCAAAGACTGGCTAACAACCCGGGTGTTTTCTAGAGTAATTGCAGGCCCTGAGAAGTACTTTTCAACTACTTTGTTCTGAAAGTAGAATGAATATTGGTAAATGTATCAAACATATTGGGGAAGGAAAAAAAACAACAACAAAAATGCACCCAAACAAAAACAAACAAACAAAAAAAAAAAATCAACAACATCCTTCGGCAAACACTTACATCATCTTCAGCAAAGACAGAGAGACTGAAGAAGGCTCCAAGATATGAAAGTCTTTGCAGTTCTCTTCCTGCACCAGTGCTTAAAGATTTAGGCAACCACAAAGGCAAAGAGACAACCTAGCAAACAGGAGAAACAGCAAGTTCAGCAGCCAGGTCAGCCATACTATTTTACCTGTACTCTCTCTGTTTGCCACGTGCCCTCGACTCTTCAACATTCAGTCACGCTAACAGCTAAATGGAAGCATCTCCCTCAGTATTTCAGCATCTAAGCAAGTCCTGTTTCATAGAACAGTTACAGTTGGAAGGGACTTTAAAGATTATGCAGTTCCAACCCCCCTGCCCCGGGCAGGGACACCTCCCACCACACCAGGTTGCTCCAAGCCCCATCCAGCCTGGCCCTGAACCCCTCCAGGGATGGGGCAGCCACAGCTTCTCTGGGCAACCTGTTCCGGTGCCTCAGCACCTTCACAGCAAAGAATTTCTTCCCAATACCTAATCTCAGTCTCCCCTCTTTCAGTCTAAAACTGTTACCCCTCACCCTATCACTGCATTCCCTGACCAGAAGTCCCTTCCCATCTCTCCTGTAGCTCCCTTCAGATACTAGAAGGCTGCCATAATGTCTCCTCAGAGCCTTCTCCAGGCTGAACAACCCCAGATCTCTCAGCCTATCGTTTTTGCCTTGATTTTTCTAGATTTTCAGGTAAAATGACTCCTTGACCATTTTACATTAAACTATTGTTTAGGATGAGATACTACAGTAGCCTCAGTTTGCAGTTTTGAAGGGCATTATCCACGTGGATCAATGATAGAACAAAATAAGTTACATGGTTCTTTTACCTTGGGGAAAAAAAAAAACAAAAACACAAAAAGTCAGACTGGATACACTTACCAGACTGCACATAGGGTGTGTTTTCCCAAACTTGATTTCACAAAGTTCACATAGTGCCTATAAAGAAATACCAAGAAAAATCACTTGTGTGTGTAAATCTTAAGTAACCTGTCGGCAAAAATAAGCCTAGCACGGTAAACTGCTGAAAGAGCCAAACCTTTTTCCCTTAAATCAGCGAAAAAACTTCTATCTTCCACAATCCTGAAGAGGTCCAAAAAGAGCCAGAGCACACCCTGCTCCCACTTTTACACCTGTTCCAAATTGTCTCAAAAAGGCTGATATGCCTCACAGGATAATAAATTATTGCACTTATTTAAAAAATTAGCTGTGCAAATTGTTTGTTTGTTCAGAACATAACAATGCCTTTGCTGGACTCCTGAACTGCCACAGAAAAGTCAGTAACAATAATAAATAGAGCAATTGTTCTATACATACACCACGGCCTTTGTCTTTTGAATCAGAGTGGAAAAATGTCAGATGAACACAGAAGCCAGAAACAAAGAATCCTATCCAAGATCTCTAACTGACTCTCAACTGCAGCACAGAAAAAAGGAAAGCAGTTACAAGACAATTCTGAAAACACAGGAATACTGTAGGCTTTCACACATCCTGCTTCTCTGTTACACCTTCTCATTCTGCAATGATACTACAGCTACTAATTGCTATTCTATCCACTCAGTGCACACTGTGTGCACCAGAGATGATAAAAATGCAGTATCATTTTCAGGTAGCCCTACTTGTAGCCAACAGCATACAAACTAGGGGGAAATAACAGAAGAGTAGGGAAACAAAGAACCAAGAAAAATTATTCTATTTGCAGAAGTACCCCAGTTGCTTAGTCAATTCAATCCCAGTTCAGTTAATTTCCTGAAGTACAAATTTAACCAGAGCTCTAACAGCCTTTTTTGGCATCACACGCTGAAAATATCTGAAGGTGTTAGCTGACAATGCCCAATTTAGCCAAGAATTTAACTCGCTCTTTTGTGGCCAAGCATGGTTTTCAAAAGACTTTCTTGTTTTGTCAATAAAAGCAGTAGGAGGGCAGCAGATCCAGGGATTAAAGCCTGCACTTAAAAAAGATCTAAAAATACAAGATCCAGCTTTTCAGCCACGGAATATTATGAAATTTGCCTATAGTAAATAGTCATAAATTCAAACAATTTTGGATTTAATGTAATAGATTTTAAACGTTTTGCACATACAAAAGTGAGTCCAACAAACACTGATACAGATATGGGGGTTTATTTCCCAGACTTAAACTGGGAGGAGGTCACCAAGATTTTATAACCATCCAGATCATTCTAACTAGTACGCATGATGGAGTCCGTACACTTGAATAATCTTATACATAGAAATATATATAAGCCTTTGAATAGAACACTATGCAATCTCTAAGCTTAAGAAATTATTGGAATTTTAATGGTCTTTTACACATCTTACATCACATTAGGCTTTCAACAGAGTTTAATAACAGAACCACAGAACTGTCCAGGTTGGAAGGGACTTTTGAGATCATCTAGTCCACCCATCAGCCTAACTCTGAAAAAAAAGATCACTAAACCATGCCAACCCACCTTTTAAATACCTACAGGTCATTTCTGGAGATATTTAAATAATAACCCACTAACCAAACAAAGCCCAAATACGTTGAAGTACTTTATCTTGTATAAAATCTGCATGAGATATCAATAATCATAAAGAAACCACTTCTAGAAACAAACACTGCTTACCATAAGGGGGTATTTAAAATTGTCACTATCAAGGGAACACTCTTTGGAAGCTACAGCCAGGCCTTGCAAGATGGGAATAAAGATCTGTGAAAACAGAAGTAGATTACTTTATTCAAGAGAAGAAAGCAATCGAATGACACCATTGTTGTCCACAGCACGAAATGCCCATCATTCTTCAGACACTGCAAGTTACAAAAAAGAAAAAAATATTTTCTTTAAATTTACACCAGTTAAGTCTGAATGCTTAAGAGATGATTCAAAACTATTAACCAACTTGCTTGAAATAGCATAAGTGATGTATCAACTTGATGCCTGAGCATAATGACCTACCCATAAGAATTTATTTCCAAGCACTTATATGTATTTCTCATGATCACATTCTAATTTGTTTCCAAACATTTACTTCATAATCCAAATAACTCCAGGTATAAGCTGAAGCTGACCAACAGCCACGTCAGCAGTGACAAAAACCTGGTGGTGGTTCCACCAAGCTCTCTACGTGAAGAACCCCCGTGGGGAAGCAGAAACACATTCCCTACAGCATCCCTGCAGACACTGTAGGCACGTATGCAAAAATATATATTACACAAATTCTGCAGAGGTCTCCAACAACTTGATTGCCCAAACGGGTGCTAATTTATTTGCCTATACACTTGGAGTAATAACATAGCTTTAATTTTGCATGTCATGTAAGCAAGTTGGTTTTGAGCTGGTAAATTGTTACTGTTGTTAAGAGCAAAGCTAACAAGCAGCAGTCAAGGATTGTTACGTAAGAGGAAGTGACATAACAGGAACTTATTAATCAACGGTAATTATACCCAATGAGTAAGTCCCAATCACACAGTTCTGACAACTACACCCTCACAAAATAAACTCTTCTAGTGATTTTGCAGCAATAACAAGAGGTCCCACTGGAATTTAAATATATTGTGTTCCTTCTACAAAGAGACAAAAAATATTAAATCCTATCAGAAAAAAAGAACTGTAAAGAGGTTTCCTGCTTCAGTGCAAGGAATGGTTCTCTTCTCCAGGGTAGGTGACCTTTAACACTTTCCATAACCACTTTTTGATAGTATTAAGGTACTTTCAACTGCATGAGTTCTACTAAAAGATGTCCAGGCAGAGATAAAAATTACTAAAAGATATTTGTGCTACACACAAAAATCAGCTCATGTAATTTTTTTTCAAAATTGGAAGGATCAAATGCCAATCTGAGGCCTCTTCAGAGCTAAGTCACATAATACTACAGGAGCACTAATTAGAGACAATTACAACCTCACTGATCTACTTAAACCAGCTAGAACTTTGCTAGTCTTGTGTCTTAATTACTCAGCCCATCAGTTCCAATTGTTTTATCGTGTCAATGAATTACTCTGACACACCAAATAAATGATACCGTGTTTGGCAGTCATCTCTGTTCTAGAATATGAAGACTTAATGGACTAGGGTCTGTAAAAAGCTCTTAGCAGCTTAGATGCAAACTATTCAAGTTGGAAATAGGGGTAAGCATTGCAAGACCAAAAAAAAAAAAGCATAAATCTTTCTGTGTAGGATTACAGAAGATTGCTATTTTACGCAGATGTTTTCAGGATATTTGTACAGAAGCCTAGAAGGATGAAAACCCAAGATCAAAGATCAATCCCATAACAGCTGCCTGCCCATATTCTGAGTAGTTCATTGCAACATTACATAAATGTTCGCTGCTTATTAACAAATGCATTTTTCATAATTACAACCAGCAAATAATGAAAGTCAGTCTTTTTCACAAAATGCCAAGTGAGTTAAAAACAAGCAAAACCAAACCCAAGGGCTCAGCAGGTCACTACCCCCTGAAGTAACAGGCATCGAACTGGGAGATGCAGAACAAACCTCTGGAAATCCACTCTCAGGTATCGTAAATCACAGAATCATATGATGTAATTATGTATTTTTTACCTATGCCTTACCTGTTTGAACACCTCTTCATCCTGATAAGTTGTTCTCACCAATTCTTGGATGAAGCCAAATGGGAGATTCCTACACAGCATATACGGTACCAGCAGAGACTGCTGCTGCAATGACCTTTATTTGTATAAAAAAAACACATATCCCAAACTACTGATTATTTCCAGTAGTATTTGTAGCAGTATTTGCAAAAATGTCAGAGCAACCACATCTAAGGATGTGCCAGAGAGCAGATTACCAACATGTAGACACACCTCCTCCTCTCAGGAGGAGCTAACCCTGTCTTCTCAAGCTACTCGGGGAAAGGTTATTGTAAAACAGATGCTGCTGCCAACATCACACTTTAGTTTAATGAGGCTGGAAGAAAATAACAGCTTCTGTGAAGTAATTGGTTCTCCCTTCTACTCCTCTCTAATGAAAAGACCCTTTGTTACATTCAACTACTGAAGGAACAACTTTTTTTGATGTTTGTTTTTCCAGATTAAGAAAAGAACATAAGACTGGTCCTTCTTCAACTAATACAGTCATTACTTTTAACTACTCCCTAGGATTTTTTCCAAAGTATCTTTTTTCCTTATCAATCTAAAATAAGAATGAAACTTATTCTAATGTCAACAGTGGTTCACATAAAGAAAAAAACTTCATCTCATAGGACAGGGGAAAATTGGTGCACCTTTAAGGATTATAGAAGAATTGTTTGGAAACACAAATAGAAAAATCACACAGATTTTAGTAGAAGTCACACTGACTATTTTAAAAACCTTTTGCTCTCTTTTGTTCCAACTAAAGAGGCTGCTGGTTAAACAACTGCTGTTGAAACAACAGCACTTGAATTCCCAGAGTTTTGGTTTAGCTTAGGTCTACACAGAGATACACGTTTCCAAAACTATAGTGGTAAACTCTCTGAAGTAAACAAGTGCTGCACCACTTCAGCAGTTGTTGCTACAGATTTTGATTCGACTGTTTCTCAGCTGAACAGGTTACTGACTTTCACAGGAGTAGTGCCCCAACAATCTGCAAGTAAAACAGTTTATGTGTGAGGTGAAGCAGAAAACAGCCTGGTTAATTCAGATCCCCCATTTAAACTAGTCAAATCAACCAAGACGATTTTACCCAAACACAATTAGAAGACATTTAAACTGCTCCCCACTACCACACCAGAGGGAGAAACAATCTCTAATGGTAAAGCAATAAACTATTCCTCTGGCACATTACTGCATCCTTCAACAACTGATGTTAGTTTTCTTATCAAAACCACCAAAGAAAAAGAAAATCCCAGAACATTCTCACTCTCAGGACTAACGTGAGCTGTATTTACCTTGGTTGTGTCAAGGATCCCTGGAGCACCAAAGCCGCGTGTGAAATGCACTGTGATCGGATGTTGCTCAGTAACTGGCTCACTGTTGGCTGGCTACACATCTAATAAAAATAACTTTGTTTTAATACAAACTGAAAGTATTCAGAGACAGAACACACTGCACCAATAAAGACATTTATCATATTTCCCATCTGAATCTATTATGCAAACTAAGATTAGCACTGCTCCAGCTAAAAACCTTTCAGACTATATACAAAAAGGGGTGTTTGGGTTTTTTTTCCCCCCAGGAGCAAAAGCTTAAAGCAGAATATAGAATGCTAATAGGGAGCTGTTCTTATAAAAGCATTTTTACATGGAATAAGGTTGGATAAACTACAATAGATCAAAAGAGGAAGGACAGTTTCTAACGCAGTGCTTATTTTAGAGATGTAAAAATATACATGATTGAAACAGGATGAATTAATAGGTGTCAAAGGGACCTTATAAATCCTCTAAATCTATTTCTACAGTAAAAGCCATCAAGAAAGAGATATCCATCTCCAGCAACTTTCCCTACTAAACGGTAAGAGGAGTGGGACAGCACTGATACAGTTTGGCTTATCTGAAACATACCTTTGGTGCTTTTCTCTCCTCTATTCCAACTCTGTCAAAACACTCAATGAGGTAGTTCAGCATCTCTGTCTCCTTACAGTTTTCAATGCTGAAGTGGTCACTGCAGGAATCGGAAATACTTGAGCTGCCAGAGCCTCCCACACTTTAAAACACATAAGAAGAAGAAAACAAGCATTAGGTCCAGTTCTTCACTTGTGCACAATCAAATCATTCATGAGCTCCCGAGTTCCTCTGTCAATTTTCCGAAGACTCCACCCCATCACACATGTCTCTACAATTAAGTTAATTCCTGTGATCTACAAGCAGTTTGTCCAACTCTGAAAGTTCAGTTGTACTGTAAGATGACTGAAGAATCAATTATCTTATTTAATAAGTATCTGAAAGATAGCAATATGGTACATGACTTTAACGGCAACCAATAAATCCTCTTCTCACATGGCATCACCAAAACCCAACAGCCTTAAAGTTGTACCTGACATCAAAGCTGTTTGGCTGCTTAGGACTTCACAACACTTCCATGCCATGATGGAACCTCTCTGCACAGCCTGCTTGCAGCAATCACAAGGGTAGAAATTCCACCAGCCCTGCTAACACTGGCCAACCCAGGGAAGGAAAGGTCCTCCTCACTGCTGAGACCAGACCATAGCTGAGACAGGGCTACAGACAATCACTACACATATTTTACGGAAGGAGAATGAATATAAAAGGAAGCAACACGTCAAAACAACTGTTTTCAAATTTTCACATTAAAGATTATGTAATTTCAACTCAGTTCATTCCAATTCCCTTACAGTAAAATATTCAAATTCACTAAGTAGCACAACTGCAGGGGAAGATGGGGGAGAAAACACTGACACTGTAAACAAGATAAATCTACAAAAAGAAAACCCATGCTTGAGACAGAAGAGAAATTTAATACAAGTGAGAACAGACCCTATGACTCTCAAACTTGTTAACTCAACAGAACTCTTCTCTGCACAATAGCTTGACAAAACCAATTAAAAGCAAAACCCTCATTTTACAGAAGGGAATTAAGGCAACATATATTCACTTTATGCAAATGGAATTTAAAAAACAGTAGTTACGTGGGTGATCTACTGCTGTTCCTCAAAGAAAAGTCAGTTTACAGTGAGGGCAGATTTCAAATGAAGACCAATTTATAAGCCCCAGATCTTAAGCCGGAAAAATAAGGTATTTGTTGCCTTAAATGCAGCTCTTAAAAAGTATGTTTAAAAGTACAAACTGTGTCAAAATTGGAATTTCCCTTAAAATGCAAAATAATTTACATTTTAATAATCAAGCTGTACAGATCTATTGTGCAAGCTTTACAGTCCAGCCACTAAATCAGGGAAAGGTTATTACTAAGCATCTGGTAGCTCAGCATGTTAAGAAACAAATTCTAGTAGGAGCAATCCCTTTTTGCAGAGAGAATTTGTTTTCAATTACTCAATTAAAACTAATCCACGGAACACATAGTTCTATTTAAACAGTACTCTGTAACCATGAAACCAAACACACATTTTCTTTTCTACAGTCTTTTAAACCTCTTGACTTCCGCATTCAGCTTAAAAATTACCCTTTTAAAAACACTGATATATATAAAACCCCCTACTACTTCTATAATTAGTCATTCTGTTAATGATTTCACTGCAGCAGCAACTGAAATTATTCTAATGCAAAGCTCATATATCCTTCATACACATATTGAATGCCTTGGTATTTTCAGAATACGAGTTGTTGCATAGTTGTACAGTCACCATGTTTACAATTTAACTTAACATCTTGCTCCTGCATGCAGAATGACAGGGCTTCATACACAAACCAAGACTCCAGAAGCACAGCAGCCTCAGAAATCCCTACCAAAGGCTCTATAACTCAATCCAATGTTTGGATTAAGCTGCAAACAGGATAAAACCTAAACAAAACAGCGAGGAAAAATAATCTGAAATTCTCTGTACACAATCCCCGCCTAAACCTGTATTATCAAGTTCACTTCTCTGAAATTAGACTGGAATGGAAAAGAGGAGATGCTACTGGAAGGTCTTCTAGCTGAGAGTCTGGCTTTAGCAGCAGCATCTCAACTTACTGCAGGAACACAGACAGAAAAGCCAGTGGGGGGGGAAAAAGATCATGTCATACCAACTTGTTTTGGGCATTCCCTGACCTCACAAGATACTTCCTGAAGTCTTGACCTATCTTAGTTTTAGAAGGCTCGAGCAATCAGATTTCCTCTGACACCTGCTGTAACTACAATACTTCAAAGGGGACTGAAAGTCTTGGAGGAATTATTTTCCTCCCAGTTTCAGGGAGTCAGTGTTCAGGGGTCTGAACACTCACGCACAATCACTTAGATATGACAAACAGTTTTGTAGGAAGGCTGCTCGTTTTCCACACCAAAACCTCAGTCATAAAAGAAAAACATCTCTGTATCAGCCAAGACATTGTAGCATTACTCTGTGATAGAATGTAAAATTAGAAAAGACCCTACTTCACATCTCTATTTCCAAAGCTTTTTTTCCTTGGTATATCCAGTGTTCTGCAGTTTTTTGCACAGTCACCTGCCCAGCTTCCAAACAGAACTCCCTAACACCAATTCTTGTTTTGTTTTCATGCATCTTGACATCACACAAATGAAGTGAAGCTATAGGATTTGTAAGTCTGTTTTACATTAAGATATTCTACTCCTCCCCCTCCATTCTTGGCTGCTCCAACTACACCAGCCTCTACTACTTAGCCATGTCAAAGGCTCAGTTTCAACTTTCAGGTGTATTTTCTTTACAGACTGGAGGAGGGATCCTCAGCTGCCAAACAGCAATGAATCTTCAACCAAGCCCTACTGCTTGCATCAGCTGGCTATCTGCCACCATATCTTTTTCTTACACATTAACCTTTGTCCTCTTTTTCAATTTTTTTATAGGAAAACATGCACATGATGTTCCACTGGTTTTAAAATTACAACCAGGGGTGAATAATATTCCTTCTACTCATAGAGTCCATGAGGAGTTCCACTCAAACATCATTTCAGACACCGTGCTCGTTAAACCTACGAGGCAGAACGATTAACATTTACTTTGTCTTAGTCATCTCTTCAAAAAAGAGCTGACTAACTGGCACTCATTATACATGTTTATACATCATCTTAAAAACCCATCCAAGTCATCTTCTTGGCTTTAGTCATTTCCCAAGTTACTTTGAAGAACACCTGATGCTACAGAGACTGTTAGTTCCTCAGCAACCAAACATGCAGGTTACATTCTCCAATACCTGGACCCAAACTGGACACAAGAAAAATCATCATCTTCATTTTCTTCATCACTACTGTCCTCAGACACATCAGAAACGGCAAGAAGGAGGAGGGAGAAAGGGTTGTCGTATATACTAACACAACAAAAATGAGACAGGCCATCAGAATTTTTTAAGCCAAAAGAAAAAGTAAATGGTAGCTTTTCTTTTTCAGTCTGCAAAAAACCATCTTCTCTAAACATGCAGATGATGGCTAACTCCAAGTTAGTAAAACCAAGACTATACTAACATGCTCTATCACACTACTACAAGTTATTCACAATTCAAAACACCACACGTTTACAGACCAACATTTAAAAAGAATGTTGGAGGCCTTTGGAGTGAGAATGTTTAGATGTGACTGAATAATAGACTTCTACACCACAGAACTTTAAAGTGGTGGTCTCAAAACCTTGTGTGCTCATTTCTCCCTCCTGCGGGGAGTGGGGATTCCAGGAGCAGCCAACAGAAAATGCAGTAGTACTCAAATAGGCTAATCTGTAATTTCAATCTATGCACACGAGAATCAAACCTAACACAGTCCAGCAAGTGCCAGCTTTCAACAAATCAGCTGAAGTCTGAGAAAACTCATTTCAAAACAGGAGTTCTGTCTGGTTTACTATCCAGCAGCAGCAATCAAACAGAAAGCTAATAGTTGAAATGGAATGGATGTAAGAAGAGAGGGAAATTAAAACAATATTGCTACCTTCAAAGTGATTACATTACACCTCAAATGCTCGCAGAAGCAGGTTTAACATTTTGGCTTGTTAGCAAGTCAACCTATTAGTACAAACCAAAAGGCAGAAATCGACTCAAGGTAAGTAGGGTGAGCTCAGCACAAACAGAAGTTCTTCCAAACTGCAGATTACGCCACACCCTGCACAGCACACATTAAACACACTCATGTTCTTGTGAAATACCTAGAAGGAATCCTGTTCAGTAAAGAAGAACGCCTGCGCAAGGTACTGGGTGAAGAAGTAAACAAAGGTGGACCCATTGTTGTGGGTCTCTGTCTGGATGCGATGACTGGCATGGCCGGAGGGCTAGCAGCCACAGCTGGAGGACTTGGAGAACTAGACGGGATGGAAATACTCAAGGAACGTGGGATGGAAGAAGCTGAAAAGCCTCCAGAATGGGTAACAGTGTACGGGCGGTACCTCGGAGAGGAAGGCTGCATCCAAGAAGGGCTTGTTGCTGAGAGGTGAGAGCTGACAGTAATGGAAGGCACAGATGTAGTGGCAACTGAACTGGCTGGTGGGGTAAGAGATGAACCAGTCATTGGTACATAGCTTGTGAAATTGGTAGTAGGAGCTGGACTAGTCCCATAGAGACTAAACCAGTTAACAGGGGAAAAAGAAAAAAAAAACAAAACAAAGCAATGATTTAGGATATGCAGAAAAAGGGTGAAAAAGATAAAACGAGCAAGAGAAGTCCTTGCCCTTCTGATGAATCTTCAGCAATAATCCTGCAGCTCATACACATTATTCCTTTTTACTATTGTTGAACAAAACAACGTCACAACACACAAGCTTTTAAGTTAAGAGTCATACCCTTCACTGACACAAGTTAGGGGTACTTCTCAGAAGAAAACACCTACATGGCTTTAACCTTTCAAATACACTTCTAGCCATGGCAACGTAATCAAAAAACAGTGAAATGGTGGGACATCTACATGAAAAAGTGAAGAATCTTAAAAATCTATTCTACTTATCATCCTTGGGACATTTCTATGCCCTTCTCCCTCTTCTGCTCTACCAATCGATACTCAGGTGAAACGAGTATTCAGTTATAATCAGAAGTCACCTGGACAATGAACTGGAACCAAAGGAGCCCACATTACAGAACATGGGGCTGCTTCCCGGGTTAGAGCCCATGTTTAAAATCAGGCTTCTGTCAGGAGAGCGGGCAGCTGCAGCGATCGGTTGGGATGTAGCTGTCAGGCTGGCAAATGGGTTTTCATCCCTTGACTGTGTGGACATCATCAGCACTTCCATCAAAATCTGCCCAATCAAGTCCTTAAAATCTGAAAACACTGTTAAGAATAAAAGAAGATAATAAGTATCCTCACCTATTGTCTTCATCTACACATTAGCCCAAGATGTACACTTTATCAGAGCTTTCAAATAAAAAGGACAGTAATTTACTTCTTTAAGTGCTGCTTTTGGCAAAAAAAATAGACTGACACATTTATAACTATCACCTGTCTGCCTTAACTAGGTTCTGGGATTACAGGTATACAAAAATATAACTTTTATGGAAAATACAAAAGATCACAGATGACCTAATGTTGCTGTTGTTGATTATTAAAGTTGTCTTGTCTGTCCCTACTGATTTCCCCCCCACTACTGTTGAGTTGGGCAAGTTGGGTCGTGAAGAAAGCGAAGAACCACATGCTTATGCCCACATATAAAGTAACAATTTTGAATTTGGTCACATCTTATAGCTGATGTAAGCTATAATTTGGCATATAAAATAATCGGGAACTCTCAGCTTATCAAGTTAACTGCTAAGTGTCTACGACGATGCATAACAACCCCTAAGTCAGTAAAAGGCTTCTGGAAAAAAATATAAATGCAGCAACACTGCAATATCCCATCTTCCTGCTATATCTGCTGAAAGCAGATGTTGAAATCAAGCAAAGACCACTAGAAGGTAGCTCTGGCATTATACCAAAGAGAGAAAAAGCTACACGTAAGAGTAGGGAATGTGTCACTCGATCAAAACAATCCCTAACAATTTTAGGGACAGCTCAGATACCCACCTTCCTTTGGGTTCTGCTTGAACTGGGCAGAGAGCGAATTCAGGAAGATAACGTCTCTGTCTCGGTCTTTCCAAGAGACTCTGAAGATCTTACAGACCAGCTGTAAAGCTTGCTCCTCAGATACTTCAGACCCAGACAGAGGTTCCTTGATTAGTGGGTTTAAAAAAGAAATAAAATAAATAAATCAACTTATATGCAATTGTATTAGTCAAGTCACAATTTTATCAAATGTAGGTCATCTTTAAAAAGCTTCAGACTAACTCTTAATGGCAGATTTTCTGTATTTATAAAGGAATATAGATATAATTGTCAAGTTTTATTTGGACAAAATGTGAACGCACACAAGAGATGCAGAAAATATGTAGCAAAAGACAACTTTATTAGTGACATTGTTTTGAATGCAGAAAACCAAGCAAGAAAATTTTTCATGCTTACAAATGAGTACTGTGCTATCTCCTGTGTACTTAACTTTCTGGTATCTCCAAATAATTAAGCCAAATTAAATCAAGTTTGCAAAGCTTTATTTTACTTTCCACTGGTTGTGTGTCCCTCCCCCTTCGAGACTGCTCTTGATTCCAAGCTCTTTATTTCGCAGTAGCACAATGCCAGCTGTCCCACTGCCGGAACTGACTGGGGAGGATTCTGCGGCAGGGATGTCGCTGCGTGGCTTTAAGCCAGGCTTCCACCAACTGACCTTATTACTGACAGTGCAGGGATAAACAAAGACATCTAAGAAGCACTGCAAGAAGTGTTGTAGAAACTTCACTACACTGATGTCCCATTTCTTTATGGCTATATTTCACATGGGCCTTGAAATCAAATGACAAAGAGGACAATTTTAGGGGTGGTTTAAATCTTTGTGCTTGCCTGTTTTTTCTGCTTTAAAGAATTCTACCACCTGACCAAACCTTGATAGCTAAATATTCTTATTTTCTTATTAAGAAAATCTTATTACATAGAATGCTATGTAACTTCAGCATACAAAACAGTCAAAGCAATACTTTATTAGTAGACCTCTAAACGCTACACAAATAAGCTGCAATAACAGAAATGTCTTAAATATTTCTTCAGGTCTACTGCATATTGAAAATAGATCTGGGCATTGATAGGTCACTGTTGCAGAATATAACAACAAAAGCATTTTCTTTGCCGTTTTCAAATACAGTTCACAGTTGAGATTATCAAAATGCAGCTTTGATATTGGAAGTCTTGACTTTTTTTCCTTCTCACCAATTTTTATGGAGAGATGCAGTGAAGAAATCGTTCACAGATGACATCTGAAGGTTGGTTCCACTCTCTTCAAAGCACGTATTCCAAATACAGAGATAACCAAACTCACTGCAAGCTAAAAGTCTGCATCTCTCCTCCATCCTAACTCCTTTGTTCCTGTTATCAACTGAAACCTAGGACCCAGCACTGTCAGCTCTGAATTGCACGATCTGGACAGGTGTCTCCCATGGAATCCTGAAGCTTGATGTTATAACAACACACAGACACAGAGTTTGGAAAAGAAAAGCCAGCATAAAACAGACCAACCTTATCTGTCAGACTCCTTTTCTCTCTGCGATCATTCTCATCAACCTCCATGTTTTCAATTCCTGAATCCACATCTACCTGGGACATGCTGCAAGTAGAAATAAAAGAAGCCACCTATTAACACATAGAAAGCCACAGACAGTCCCCCGTAAGATGCTGACTGAAGGAGTGTCACCTTAACTAGAAACAGCAGGGAAAAACCAAAGCAACCAAACAGGTATATGCACAAACAGCAATTAAACCCCCAAGCTGATAAATGCTTCTCATATTACATTTATTTTGAATTCAAGAAACACAGTATTAGATTTCTTCAGGAGGCAATACAAACTACGCAGCTATCACATCCCACAACCATTCCTTTTTTAAATGGAGTAGCTGAATTATCCACACCAGACACGCTCATCACTTCATGTCTAAGATAAAGCGGTAAAAGGCAAAGTGTTAAGTCAGGAATTCTCATTAAAACCAGATTAGAAAGAGTTCACAGTGGCCTAAATAGTGTGTCATTTTCAAGCATTTAACCCTATTGCATTAACACAACTGGAAGTGAGACATGGCACAATATTTTCCTGTGTAAGTGGTTCTGATGATTAGCATTTTGCAGTATTTGTCAGCATTTTTTTTTTACCTGGCTGCATTTTTTACCTTTTCTCACAGGAGACACTATCAATATCCATGCTCTGAGACCGAGAGAGAGACTGAGATTGTGTTTCAAGGCTGTTAGATGGAGAACTGCTGAGTGAACTCACTCCTTCGCTGCTCTGGCTTCGGTGGGCTACTCCTAGAGAAAAGGCACCACCAAGATTACTTCTACAGAGAAGAGAAGGCACTACACAATTATTTGGATGGAAAAGGAGCAGAAATACTGTTTTTCAACCCAGCTCTTAAGTATTTTTCATAATGCATTAGGAAATATTAATAATAATCACATTTGACTATAGATAATCGCATTTTCTACCTCCCCTTGCAGCAGCAGTGTAAGAACTTACCTGCATTTACAGAAGTTCTTCTCTTTTTCAGAGAAGCATTAGATATTAAAATGGTAGCAAGAAAGTTATATGCATAATTCCAAATAATCCAGAAAGAACCTTGCACGCAATAACAATGGAAGTTGAATTAGTTCGACAAGCATCTAAATGGAGAGGGCTCTTAAGTGCAGTCTAATCCTAAAATTTGTGCCTAGTGACACTATTTGAAGTCATGATTTATAGTCAAGTAGCATTAATTGCAAGCTGCAACTGTAGTTTTATCAATACCGGGTATTTCCACGTCAGTAAACAGACTCCTCGAAGGATTAAAAAGAAAAAAAAGAAAAAAGAAAAAAAAGAAAAGGTATTACTAATCTGTTTAAAAACAAAGCAACAGTGAATTTCACTCTTTGGGTTCTTTTGCCTGCAGTTTACAAGACATTCCCCAAACAGTATCAGATTTCAGCTGAGGAGTGTAAAACCAGACTGACAACCTATTTTTAAATTCCAGCACTGGCTGTGTTTCAGTGCTACTACTGAAAAGTGCGAGCTTGTCCCACATTTATGGCAGCAACACATTCTACAGTTAACGGCAGGGGCAGCAAAACGAAAGAAAAATCAGGATTATGCCCTTTGATACAAGCTATTTGCTTTCAAGCACCCTTCCCAAAATTTTTCTTTGTCTTTAAACAATTCACTTTACAGTAACAAAACTGCAGAAGGCAGAAAAAAAACATTTGGAAGACAGTTTGCTGAAGAACAACTAGATATTGAGCATGGGAGGCAGGAAAAGTTGTTCATTCCACTGCTTTGAAACTCTTGTTTTACTTCCCTGTTTATATTTCACCCCTTATATTAGGCTGGAAATTAGTTAGTATCTAGAAAACACTCAAATTTTCAAATAAAGAGTGGAAAAGATATGCAAGATACAATTAATTTGTACTGATATTCAGAAAATAATTTAACAAGTAGACTGTCCAAGCATTTATGTTCTACAATTGAAGACACGTAAAAGTACTTGAAGGTAGAACAGGACAACATAGAATACACACATAACTTGTACATACCACAAAATACCTGCTAAATGTAAATTTCGTTAAATTTTGTTAAAGGCTCCTACGCTTTAGTTAGTAACTTTAGGGCTGTAGTTGGGTATTATAATTCATTCATTCATAAACGACATTCAAACAACATTCTAGAGCCCATTTGGTTTTCCGTATGAACAGAAGAACAGAGATAGGAACCAAGATCCTCCAAGAAATGCTAGATTTCTCATAACCATCTATTTGTCAATATTAAACATCAGCAAAAGATTTCACCTAGGAAGCAGGAAAACATCAAGAAAAACTCCATTTCCTTGGAGTTCCAGGATATTTCCTCCAGTCCTGGAATTTCAGTGATGCATATTACAGCGTTGAAACTGAAAGTCCTAGCACCAAGCAGAGGTCCAAAGCCTCGTACAGTTTCTCCAAACAATTAAGAATACAGTAATATCATATACAGTGACTGAACAAAGCAAAGCTGCTCAGGTCAATCAGGTTCAATAAAAACCACTTTCAGAAGTGCAACTTCAATGCTGTAATTTCCCTAGAAATAACACCCAGCAGAAATATGTTGTCTGTGGCTGGGGAAGGCCAACTTCAACAGGCATTCCTGCTGCTGGCTTAAGATACCCAGTTTAGAGCCTTGTTTTCCTTCAGTCCATCACCAATTATAAAGAGGCAGTCTTCCTCGAGTCCTTCCTCTCTTCTCCTCCCAAAGAAAGATCCCTAAGTCAGTGGATAAAGAGACTAGAGCAAACATCACTTACTAGAAGCGCACTGTTCTACATCCCCTTGGGCTCTTACTCCCACTGCTGGGAAAATGTGCTTTAAAAGAGTTATATTCCAGCACTAATGAACAGGCCTCTTCAAACACACTGTCCTACCTACCACCTGTACACAATAAATCTTCCCAAATTTACTTCCGTCTGTACTTTGCTGGATCAGGTATACAATAAAATATCTGCCACCTGAAGTTCCAGTGTTCCTTAAAAAAAGTTAAAAAAAAATACAAATACAACAGCATACAGAGACACGCAAAAATTATTAAGACCCCACACCCAGTATGTGTGGCTGTGATTTGTTTTTAGGGTCTCCAAAATATTTTTAATTTAATATTTTTAAAAATACATTTAAAATAGCCACCATCTTCTCCATGAAACTGATGTGTTAATTCTGATCTCACCATGACACAACTTTTTATAAAAATGGGGGCTTACAAGGACATTATTCCACCAGGGCTGCTCTCTATATGTCCAAACAAATTAAAATCCTCTGCAGTCATTTTAGTCTCCTGCTCAAAGGAACTCCTGCAAACCACACAGCATTAGTTGAGCCTTCATTTATGCTAAACAAATACAGCAGATAATCAGTTATGAACATTTTTTTCCTGATTCTTTTCCCAATTTAACCATATCTCTTACCCAGGTGTGAGAAAGACAAATTATTAAACTGCTGCAATGAATGGCACAGGAGGAGGCAAACACTACCAGGTAACTTCTTTTTCTAGGCATCAAACAATCTAATCCTTGTAATTAGGTACTGTCCAGGACACACAGGTGAATTCCTAAACTATAAGTCTCTCAGGTCTTTGCTATCTGACCACTCCAAAACACAACAAACCTGTCTGCCAATACACAAACATTTCTACTTCCAAGTACATGTTTCCATATGTCCTGCTCCTGACAGTTGGTTGGCATTATCATTGGCATTTATACAACCTAATACACCTGCTCTAGGGAGAGGTGTCCCTGCTCAGGGCAGGGGGGTTGGAACTTGATGATCTTTAAGGTCCCTTCCAACTCTGACCATTCTATGATTCTATGTAATGTATAAATGATATTTTTCCTGAGTTAGTTTTCACCTGGATCAAGCCCACCATCTGCCTCACCATGCAGTCACTAAGGACAGTGGACAGAGCAGCAGCAAGAAATACTCCTTTAAGCAGGAGTCAGACCCAAAATGGGTTAAAATAGCCCTGGGACTGCAGGCTGAGCAAATACAGTCAGTGACCTCTGCACTGCTCTTCACAAGAAATAAAGAGTCACCTTTGCTTCTCAGCTGCTGCCTATGATCATGAGGACAATACACAGTGTTAAATTCCATCTGCAACGAGCTTTTCTCAGAAATGCTTTTGATAGCTTTTCTTTGTCCTGCTTGGGATACAAGGCAACAAAATAAGCAGGAAGGAGTCACTTCTAGGTATTTCAGAACTGTAATTAAATCACAAGATTTAAGCCTGTAAATTACTGTACTTACCAAAGCGTAAGCCAAAAATTTCAAAAAATAAATAGGAAAATAGCTAAAGAGTTCTGTGTGCTTATCAAGCAGCAGTGGAAAAAATATTATTCATATCAAATCACTAGAAATCACCTAGAACAGTGTGTGCAGTTTTTGGTGCCTCAATATAAGGACATCAAACTGTTGGACTCAATGATCTTAAGAGTCTTATCCAACTTAAGTTTTTCTATGATAACAAAAACCTGTATAAAAGAATCTTGACATTTGTTTTGAGACTGTTTTGTGAACCTCTCAGCTTAGCTACACAATGTGCAAAACAATTTGAGTTTTTAGATAAATATCACAATGCTGGAAATTGTGACAATTTGTTCTGATTTCCAAGACATCCAGCTTGAAGTCAGAGTTGGTTTGGGGTTGTTTTTTTTTTAAGTCAAAAGTGATATCACAGAGAAGAATACTGTCTTCACCTCTCCACAAAGTAACCCTCCCAACTTCCCATGCTTTCTGAATTTGGCTGACTTTAAGATCAGGTATTATTTGTAACTTCAGAAATAAATACGATTCATACATTTCCTGTTTGTATTCACTCCAGCAAACAGTGAAATTGACAAAATAGTAGAAAAGGAGAAAGCAAATACTTTATTTTCATGCTGTCAATGCCGAGTCAGATCCTACTATTTTTAATTGTGCCAAATGCTAGTAATTAAAGATCAAAAACGAACTTGGGACTGATTGCTAAAATGTACCTAGAAACCAATCAATAAAAACTGTGTTGCAAGACTGGAAAGGGTTTTTTCCTGTCTCCTTGACAGATTTGGCTTTATTTTCTGTAATATTAACCTCTATCACAGACTTCAATTTCTGGTAACCCATATTTTGAGTGCCATTAGTTTAGAGATACCTGGAATTGCACCTAGCCATTTATTACCTGGAAAATGAAAACACAAAGTACCTTCGTTCACCATTTAAGAATGTTTCTTTCTGAAAATTATTTTTAGTAACAGCAGAAATAACACCAGTGATAATGTTCATGTTCTAAAGATAAGGAGTTGCGTAACAGCTCTCAGCAGGCATACAATAATAATTTTTCTGACTTAATGTGCCAGCCTACCTGATGCACCGATTGGAGAGGTAGCTGGGGTCATGCTGTGGACATTTAGACCTAGGCTATGGGATGGCCCCGGGGCTGGTGCCACTACAGGTGGGCCCGGTGGGGTCTCTCTCTGCGGTGACGTGAGCGGCGTAGTTGGCTGGGAAGATGGTCCACCCGCCAACCGAGCAAGGCGCCTTCGACGAATCTGCACCAAGGAGATAAAATAACAGCAGATCAAGAAGTTGGTTTGCACATACACACACCCCGTGGTTGCCTTATTCACTCCAGCGAAACTGCAAATACAGAAGCCTTACTTGATAACCTGCTAAATGGAGCTGAGTCTTGCCATCATTGCTTTGTTCTGCGTGACAATCCTAAAATACTCTTGATGTTTATATTTTAAATATGCATTTGCTGCCTTGGAAAACCATTTGCACCAGAGAATACTGTGTTTGTCCCTCAAATGGTTGTGCAAGACAAGTTTAACATTTACTGCTCAGCAATTTCAAGACCTGGAACGCTCCTCTCCATTTATTTTGGCAATTGATGAAACAAACTGCATTAATTTGATATAAGGGACAATACGAACATGACCTTCGCTTTAATGTCACACCACATGATACTAATAAGAACACCCATGCTAAAAAAGAAGATCCAGTTCTAAGTTATAGAAAAAAACCGCTGTCCAAGTTAAACTGAAACAGACCTGCAGCACTAAAAATATACAACTCATCCGCTGGACAGAAGCATCTTGGGAAGTAAAGGCAGACAGTAAATAACAACCTCTCACCACCTAGAGACATTCCACCACACAGAATTTAAAACAGTTTTGGTATGCTAATAGCAAGACAGAAATCCAGCTTCAGAAAACTGTTATGAACTTGCTTATTAAAATTAGCATGTGACCACGTAACACTAATATTATGCACGAGAAATAAGTAGACAAAGTAAAGCTTCCAAAACTCATAAATTATAAGTTCTTCAAGCATAAATGAAACACAAAAATTATTTATTATCACAGGCTGCCTCAGAAGATCTGTTCCCAACGCTTACATCTTCAGCTCAAAGTAGGCCCAACACAAAAGTATTGTATTTGAGGGTGTCCACTCCCTGCAAAAACAAGCAACTGATTTATTCCCTATTTGCATGATGAGACTCAAGCGCTGCGTTGCACGCAGTGTATTGGTTTTCATTTCTGCTCATAATCCCAAAGAAGTACCAAGCAAGGGAAGGAGCAGACAAAAGATCTATGTCAAGACAATGTCTACGCTACATCACTGTAGTCATCTAATGGCCTCTGAAATCTACCCCAGCAGGAGGAAGAACAGATCAAATTAAATCAGACTTCAAAAACTGCGGGAAAACTGTGTCTGGAACTATGTCTCCCTCCATGACAGGTGTCACCACATGAACAAGGAAGGAAGCTAGAAAATAAATTGCCTTTTTTTTTTTTTGCTCTTAAGACAAAAAAAGGCTGAGTAGAACATCTTAATCTCTCCTTGTCAAGCAAAACAGAGGAGCCTATTGCATAGATAAATTGTTTAGCTTCGCCATAAGTAAAAGCTGTACATATTTGGGTCTCTAAGAAGTTTTTTAAAGACATTTTAATTTTTTGCCACTTGTATATTATAATCCTAATTTTCCAGCTATTTATCTGGAAAAAAAAAACAAACCCAGAAAAAAACAACCTACAGATCTCTCTCACCCCTCAGAGACATACCTGAGAAAACATCAGCTGCACATCCCCATATTTGTTTTCCCTATTGCTGAATCCAAATGAAACGTTCATAGCTCACAAAACTGTACCATAAAAATTATCAGTAAAACAACATAGCTAAATTGAAGTATCTTTGAATTAGGGAGTTGAATTAAAGTTTTTAAAGGTGCTTCCTTACCATTCAATTATCTATAACACTGTTTTTCAGATAAAGGAATAGCAGGGATGAAGGGAAGGGAAAAAAAAAAAAACAGAAACACACGCCAACAGCCCATATATGCAGAAGTGACTGAGGGAGAAAGATAGAAGATCAGTTATGCAAAAAGCAAGAAAAACAGATGTGATGTGAAACTATTCTACAAGCATTCCCATCCATTCTTGCTAGCTAGTTCCAAATCTGATGTTAGGAAGGAAAGAGGTAAGGAGAAAAAAGCAAAGATGATAACTCTCAAATACAGTCAAATATTGCTCAAACGAGGTCATATCCCTCACAAGGTATGATTTGCACAAAACCTCTCTTCATGATCTCCCAGTTTCAAGGAGATAATTGAGGTCACTTGTGCCACCAAGCATTTCTTCACCTACAGTGCCTGGCCAGATCAATGCCAAAGTTACATTAAACCCAGGCACAATCATTGCTGCTGAAACAGGAGGACACCAAGATGAACTTTCTCCCTTATATTTGTCACTCTTAGTCTGTCAACCACCCATCTCTCTCACAGGCCAATCCCCCACATTGTCCTGAAAAAAATTCAGAAAAGGGCACGGAACAATGAAATCTGCCCAGACACCAAGCTGCTTTTAGATAAGATACCCAATTAAAACTAACACAGGATTTTTCCCTGCCCCTTTAAGGACGATAGACAAATTATACTTATCTTCCTCACTGCTGAACAAACTAGCAGTAATTTTTTTTTCCCACTGAATGAGACAGCTTTCACAACCCAGAGTACATCAAGCAATTGCTGAATGACGAGATTTGGTTCTTAAATACCCTGAGTTGCCATATTCCTCTAGACTTACATAAAACTATTGCAGAAATCTGATGTGATGATTAGAAAGCTTTAATTAAGAGGGGGAAAAAAGGGAAAAGCAAAGATATTATACTTGGAAGGCCAAGGTGCAGAGGGAAAGAGAAGTTTGAGAATACAGTATAAAGCTGGTGCACACACTCTATCCAGTTAATTCCCTTCACTTAAGACTAAAGGGCATCACGAGGAAGGAAGATGGGCTTCGTGCTTAGAGCCCCACAGGAGGACTGGGAAGGCCACAACCTGTCGCTTTTCCATAACACAGATATCGCACGTGCGAACTGCAGGAGTTCAAAGTGAACTCTTCTCATTTCAGGCTTAATGACTCTCCAAATTAGCACAAAGAAACACATCGCTGGAGGTTTTTTTTACAATGTTTTCTTAGCCACGTTTAGGGTACCTCAATAATACCTTGATGTCAGCAATAAGTACTTGCAATAGTGACATACGGCAAAGCTGTGATGTGTCATTACATTACCTAATAGCACCAAATTATTTGGTACTAATTATTACATAGGCCAGGGAACAAACAATATCTATCTTCTCTACAGAGCACAACTCCACAATCTACAGTTTAAAATGTTAATAAAAAAAACCTAATTGGTTGAATGGAAAAAGCATACTGTTTTTTAATTAGTACAGTTTTTGCTGGACACACTTGGACTAGGTCTTTGAAGAATATCTTTCAGAAATACGTTTTTCATCTTACTAGACTTGTTAAAATCTGTTAACTGGACACACTACAGCAAACAATGTAAAAATAGCACTGTGTTCAAAGATGGTTAACTGATAATTTAATTTTGCAGCAGACCAACAAAGATACAACCAGGAAGACTAGTCTCTCAGGCTCACACACTCACAGTTAAAAAAATAAAATAATTCTGTATCATCATTTCATTTAGTGGCAACTGCTCATCCAGACTAAGCAGTTTGTATTTTGTATTCTGCCACAATCATAGAATAGTTCCAAAGCCGTACAAAAAAGCATAATTTAAATGGACAACTTAATTTTCCTTACGTTCATTAGAGTATGTTAAATTGGTTTAAGAAATGCTTCATTTTCTGATGACATTGGTCATGTTCTGTGCCCAGAAAACACTACTCTAAATGACTCAAAAATCACGTAAATGTTAAAAGACGCTAAGTTCACATCATTCTGTCACACTTTATGACACATTTGGCTTGATTCTGCTTTTTTCTATGCAGTCCCTATTCTCATCTTCACACACTAAAAAAGGATTTTCCTTTCTCCCCTCCTAAAGATTTTAGTATGGTCTGTAGTAAACAACAACTTCTAGTGCTTTAACAAAGTAAACACTGAGAAAATTTCAGTGACAGACACTGTTGACAGCAGTGGAAAATATCTTCTTGAAGCTAAAACATATCCTATAGTCCCAAAGCCATTATCAATTGTATCTGTCTCTCTTCTTTCTAATTTACAATCTGTTACTGTTATACTTAATTACGGTTCAATGTAAGAAGATAACCTGATCTACAAGAGGCTTACAATTCATTTCAACTTCAGTTAAGTATTTCTTCACCTTCTGTTGTCACAAAATAAAAAGTCTGAATCAGACAGAAGTCATATATAATGTATTTTAAAAAGTTGTTTTTCCATATAATGCACCTCTGATCCAGGGTCCTCTGTGCCAAGTAACAGTAAAGTGGAGAAGAGGAAAAATATTACAATAGACTTGGCTCTGACTTTTCAATGAGGGAACCATTAACAATAAAAAGTGACTCTCTTAAAATGACAGAAGATTGAGCTTGTCTCCTAAAAGACCAGCCAGCTTTGGTTCTACCTGACCTGTATTAGGAAGACATGGAAAAACTCGAGTCACTCAAGACAAACATTTTGCCAGAAAAGGTAGATGAGTCCCTGCTGGAGAACTTTTTTTCTGCAGTCTCAGTTCCACAATGCAGTGGTTTTGATGATGTCAGTAATTTGCTGAAGCAGTGACACAAACAAGCTTACCTAGGTCAAATAATCCCAAAATTAATCATAACACACCTCATAATCAGAGGTAGCTTAACAATCAGAACATTTGCGTGTAAACAAACTATTCACGAAATACACCGATAAAATTAGAGATCCCTTTTCACAGTAGAAATACAACATTAGTGTCCTTTCCCACTCTCCCCAACATCGGAATTGTACCCCCTCTTCTCTACACTTCCATAGAGTATTAGGACTTTCATCAAGTAAACAGCATGAAGTATTTCCTCCTAGCTCCTGCTGCAACACAGCAGGATTGCTAAATCATGATACACAGCATAAGCAAAAACATCTTATCTTTTTGGAATACAAGTCTGAGTGACAACCACAGCCACCTTGCTCTACAATCCCGCCACAAGATATGGCACAGAACAAAAATAACTTCTTTTGATCTTCCCTGGAGTATAAGTACAGCAATGAGCCTATTCTGCAGCTGGCCCAATACCAGGCACTACGAATGTAAACAACACACTTTAATATGAAAATATTATTTTAAAGACATAAGGAACAATATGAAGCTGTATATCACGTGGGCATTACGTTGAGAAAGCAGGAATCTCCCTATATTCCGATCAAAACCACAACAGAATTCATCTGAGAGGTCTCCAATAAACAGGTATAACTCAAGACATTAGTCTATATTAAAAAAAAAAAAAAAAAAAGGACAAAACAAGAAACAGTTCCATGGGAGAAGTTTGTCAATCACAACATATTCACAGAATGGTTTAGGTTGGAAGGGATCTTAAAGATCATCTAGTTCCAACCCCCCTCACCATGGGCAAGGAATAGAATAATAACACGTATAACTCTTAAGAACAAAATATTGAAGAATAATATCTTTTAAAAAGTAAATCAAAAGAAGGATTGGAAAACTGGCAAGCCTGTTTCAAATCGCTTCAAGAAGAAATGATATTAAACATAAGATGATGCACACATCCCTCGTGCTTCTCTGAGGAAGCAAGATTTTAAGGGGTTTACTATGTTAAAAAGTAAGGCTCTGGGTTTGGGTGATCACACACAGAGAACATACAGAACGCCTAGTGCTGCACACAGACAGGAGACGTCCTCCAGACAAAGACTACCTGGCAGATGGAAGCAGAGAATAAACAATTAACCAGGAGACAAGCAATTCAACCCCACCGACAGGCCGGGGGGGGTCGGCAGGTCTGGGGCAGCACGAAAAACACCCAACACGGACAGCGGGCAAAGGCCCAGCGCCTCAGCCATATGCCCTCCACCCACACAAGCCCCCTCCCGGGGTGAGGAGCGGGGGGCCCGGCCCAGCCCGGCGCCCTCTCTCCGCGGGGCCCGGCCGCCCCCTCAGGCCCCGGCCCCGCCGACTCACCTCATCCGCGCTCAGCTCCTCCATCGCCTTCCTCTTAATGGTGAACGGAAGGAGGGCGCTTTCCTCTGCCCCGCCGAGGGGCAGCTCCGAGAAAGCGCGCTCCCGTCGCCTCAGACTACCCCCCCCAACTCCCCAGGCC
>VXBW01004985.1:953366-985791 GCA_013400375.1 Thinocorus orbignyianus
AGGGAAAAGGGATGCTGAGGGGGGCTCTGAGGGGAGCGGGGCGCTGAAGGGGCGCTGAGGGAAGAGGGATGCTGAGGGCGGTCTCTGAGGGAAGACGGGTGCTGAGGAGGGTTCTGAGGGAAGAGGGGTGCTGAGGGGGGCTCTGAGGGAAGAGGGGTGCTGAGAGGGGCTCTGAGGGAAGGAGGGATGCTGAGGTGAGGGGAGCTCAGCGGTGAGGGGGCAAGAAAGGCGGGAAGAAGGGAGCTGTCCCAGACGCTGGAGCAGCCCCTTGGGTATGGACGGTGGCGTCCAGGCTGGAGTCAGGCTACTGAAATCTTCCCCTTTTACCGGGTCCGTTCGTGCTTCTTTCCTTCAGGGTGTTAGCCCACCTCTCAGTGACGAGCGGTTGAGATACTACAGGCTTTTCGTGTAATTATTCCAATCTGTATAAGACCCCAAGAGAAGAAGAAAGCACCAAGCCCCCAGTGAGTACCCAGCCGTAGCCCTTTCTAAATGTAGTTGGAACCTGAAGTAATTTTTTCCTTTCTTGTGTAAAAACACAAACTTTTCTGCTCCTAGTTCTTTCGCTGTACTACAAAATTATAATTTTGTGAAAAATCTGCATCTTTTCCTCCTGTTTTTTTTTTTGTTTTTTTTTTTTTTTTTCCTCCAAATGAAAATTCAGCTGGAGAAAAAAAAAAACAGCCAGGGTCTATGATGACTTTAAGGGAATTGGATGTTCACTTCCAGCTATAGTCACTTAGAATACACTTAGGTGGAAAAGAAAGGGTTTTGAGAAGTTGCTCTTCTGGAAGAGAACAAAAAATTAGGAGTTGCATCAGCAGATTTTTGCCCCAGGATGACCAGTCACTAGTAATAAGATTTTAATAGACAGCTATGCACAGTGCAGCGTAGTTTGACTCAGTGAGTGAAATAATCCCATAAAAGGAGGACAACAGAGTGGTTTTAAGATGGAAGCAAACTGGTCGGTATGAAAAAGGGATAGGATTACAATATTTCTATAATGGCTGCAAATAATTACAAATAAAACATTTTTTTTTACCATATATGAGGCAGATGCAATATTTGGTCTTGTGTTTCTATATCCATCTTTCCATCTCCTTAACGTACTGTATTGATTTAAAGGTGTTTGAACAAAACAAATGTTTTTGATGACCTAACTAAGTTGCCCACAATGGGAAACACATTATTTTCTGAGTAAGTGGATCATAATATATATGGCTGGTCCTTAGGCAGAATGTATGCATGTTGTTACCTTTGATTTTTAGAGTATGCTTCATGTTGTGTTTCTTTGTCTTATGTTTCATTTTGATGGTGGTTTTTCATCCAGAGGAGTTGGGGCCATAATCCAGATCACAGGCCTTGATGTGATTTCACTTGTTGGTTTGTTCTTACGCTAAACTGCTGGTTTATTCCATATTATATTGCTATTGCACAGAACACTAAGCAAGAAAATTATTAGGGGACTACACAAAAAAAATTCTTGTAAAAGCTTTACATTAAAAGTTAGTAACCATAAAGGTACTTCTGATAATGTCAGGGAGAAGAGTTACTTGATCAGTTTAAAAGTAATATGTGTAAGTCTGTCATGAAGGCCAACTTTTAGAAACAGTAATAGCAAACTATATTCAGTGGTATGACTCCTTATGGTATACATTTTGTATATGTTTGCAGTTTTTTTCATATTATCATTAGAAAAAGTGTTTTAGAGACCATGAATTGGTTTTCCATAGTCTGTTTTGACTTTAGTATCCAGAAGGCAATAAATTTTTGTTCACCTACCTGTGAAGTACTTTCACATGCAGCTGGCATACCCTAAAATCACTACACATGGTCAGCAGTTTCTCTAAAAAACTCAGAGGTTTGTTGATGAAAAAGTTTTACCATCAAAGCAATAGTGTAAGATAACTGAAGTGGTCCGAAACACCTTTGAATAAAACCCTTCAAGTGCTTCTCTGAGTTTTGTCCTTAAGATTTATAGTTCAAGTGCATATTTTCTTGATAAGGGCCATCTTAATGTCTTCTCCCCCACACACTTACAGAGCGTGGGAGTAGTCCTTTTTTTCACCTGGCATTTAAAGCTGTTTAATTTGTATTTTATGAAAGCACATGAATTGATTAGCATATAAACAAAATTAGGATAAGCAGTTTTGGCACTGCAGCAGGTTCTCTCATTCTTAAGATCTCCGAAGTATCTTCAAGCAGGTTCTGTGCAGCATTACCAGTTTTCACATCAGTAATTTGAAGCAGGGAGGTAACAATAAGAGAAGTAATATCACTGCTGATAATAACTCTTCTGTATTTCTAACAGTAAGGATTTTCCTAATAGCAACCTTGCTAATGAATAATTATACTTCTAGTCATACAGGTTTCTGAGATCACTTTTTTTCTGATTTCTTTCTAGTTGGACCCTCACTTTGTACTAGCAGAGTTCTCAAGGTCATCATTGTCTTGCCCTGTTGCTTCTCATGCATATTTTATTGGACTGCACGGCTTAAAAGCCGTGGAGTTTGAGCATCTGCAATATTTAACACTTAAAACTACTGCTGTAAGGAACCTTTACAATCTAAATAAAGAAGTAATACGTTCCGGAGATGCCATCTAGTGGTATAGCAAAGTCTGTGTGGCTGTTGCTGCATACTGCCAGTAGATGAGGCAAAGTAGAGTTAGTTAACTAGAGACCTAAGCCATATCACTTGTGTTTTGGGTTGTTTCTTATCCTCTCCAAAAAAAAAACCAAAACACCACATTCAGAACTCAAGTACTTAAATTTGGTTTGGTTTTAGGCATTTATTAGCAAAAATTGGATCTTTAACACTGGCAACTGCAGACTAATTTCCTGAGCCAGAAACATCACACCTTTTAGGTTAATAGATAGAAGGAATCCATTCTTGTCCATTCAGCTGTCACTGGATACGTGGATGCATAGTCTCTCGTGTATAGCTCTCTCTGTGTGTAGGAACCAGTACATGTATTCAAGCTCTTTTGAAGACCTGTTTACATACTTGATTCTCACAGCGAAGCTCCTGCCAAAAAAACCAAACAAAAGCATAGATGTACACAGCAATCAAAGGAACTGCTTCTAGAAGTGAACTTAGATCCTTTGCCATGAGTGCTGCCATGTTGTTATGCGTAATGTTCTGAATGCAGCTATACAAACCAGTGAAACGATTCAGTTGTTCCAGCTAAACTAAAAGCAAAGCAGAATGTGCTTGCTAAGTACCATCCATTGCAATTACTACAAAGCTAGAAAAGTGGTACACACCATGACTACATTATAGATGTTATTTTTGTCAGAGAGACAGAATTAACAGAAATCTGCAGTAAATACCAGATGGAGGTCATCTCCTTCAAGCCAGTGAGTCCAGCCCCTGTTCTTCTTCTCACCAGTCTGGACACAGACGAGTTTGTCATTTTCCCAGGTAACTAAGCTCTGTGGAAGAGGGAATAAAAATGTTTCTGTATGTCTTTGCCTCAGCTCTGCAATATACTTGTAGACAATGTCTTTTCTTCCTGGATAAAAAGGGATCCAAATACTACTCTTGAGGGAAAGTGAAACCATCTGTAGCTCAGGCTTCTACCTCTGCATTGCATTACAAGGTAGTATTCTTGAAACAATTTCAGCTCATTGGTTGTGGCATCTTAATTTTGTCACAGCCTCTCAGCTTCATATATTCAGTCTTACCTTGCATTTTCTGTTATCCAGGCCCTTATTATCTTCTTCAAACTCTTCTCCAACTTTGAATTGAAGTGAATAATCTCTGAATGTGCTAGTGGTATGGATATAAAATGAATCACCATCTTGTTTGATCACTTTCTGAGGCTTCAGCATTTTTGCTATCTTGCGTGTTGCAAAGTCAATTCCTTGGACAGGAGAAAAAAGGTCAGAGTTGCATTTGCCACCAGTCCTTTTGACAGCCAGAACTTACCTTTATTACTACCAGAAGCATTTCTTAGATAGTCTGACCTTACTACTATGCAAGGTTTTGTTGTTTAGTTTGTTGGGTGGTTGTATGATATGGTTGTGGGGGTTTTAAAGCTGAATGTTACACAGATCAAGTAATTTCTTGTACATTTTCCTCTTTGGAAACCAGTTTACTCAATCATTGCACAATCCCTATGCAAGATTTATAGGACTTTGAGTCAGAAGAGTCCTTTTGGGAGTGGGGGAGAGTTGGTTTTCCCCAACACAGACGCTCCAAGCTTGGTCTCAGGCTTATCCCCTGCTTAGCTACAGAGAATAGTTAATGCCTTTCCTCTGACAAGGGATTGAAATAAGCATTACGTGCATTAGCAAGAAATGTTTGTACCCTATGCCCTAAATAGGGTAAAATGAAGGGCAGTCCTAAAATGAATTACTCAGGCTTGTTTTCAGGGCATGACACACTATTTAAAAGCAACTAGAAAACATCACATTTGTCAAGAGATTTCCTGGTTGGTTGTAATGACCAGTCACCTTTAACAGTATTCTGATGTTCTTGCTAGTACTGAGCTCAAAGCAGTGCTTCTAGAGATTTTTCGATTTCTCTAGTGAATGTGTGTTTCTTTAGAGGAACAGGACATTTATTTGGCAGGCAACTGAATTGTTTTCATCCCAGTAGCATGCTCAGATTTGGCTTTTCAGGAAGGGGGGTGAGTAAAATGGGAAGCTGTGTATTAATCAATTAAGTTGTTTTCTTCACCTAGATTAAAAGTGTCATTTTATATGACCACTGAAAGTTTCTCCCTTTTATGCAGGCTGGGGTTGTGATCTTCTTGACAGGGTATGTTCAGCTACCATGCGTTGAACCATATGGCTCATTATGCAGTCTGTGTTTGAAGTGGGACTTCATTACTGTATGCATTACTGAAGTATCAGAATCTGTCAGTCATGTTTTTACACAGTTATTGGTTTATTTTAGCATAGAGAGGTTTGAATTCAGTACTGGCAACAGCCAAACCCATTAAGCCTTAACATGGTTATAAGAACATATAAATACAATCTATTTATGTGTCTGTTCTTTAGAGATAGACATTAAGTTGAACGAAGGGCTGGGCTTGGAATAGCCATGTCCTTATCCATAACCTTCTAGTTACTCAGATGATCAGATATTAGCCTCCTCACTAAACTTACCCTGGCAGAAAAGATTTTCGTTCTAGCTCTACAATATTGGTTTCAGTCCTTGTTTTGTTCAGTATACTGGCAACCAAGCAGGAGTAATTAAAGATGGGTTGTAAATCATTAGCAGGATTTAAGTTAGTTCCCTCAATTACAAAAGAAATGGCATTTTTCAGAAGGCTGGTAGTTACGTTTCGTTTTAAAAGCCCTTTACTTAGCTGGACAATGTTTAGTATCAAGAAACAGACACTTTCTACTCTGTTAGAAGACAGCACATTAAGACTGTATTACTTAGTATTCAAACTGAGGAATAAATCCTCATTATGGGAGTACCCTTTCCTTTTTTCTCATTGAGAACACAGCAGGATTAGAAACAGAGAAGAGTTCTTTTCACCATGTTAAAGATACCAAGTAGACAATTTAAGTAGGTCGTCCAGCATAGATACAGATTTCATTCTAGTTGTGTATACAATAATCGACAAGGGACACTGCTGGTCACCAGCTTACACAAGTCATAAAGGCAGAGAGGGGTGGGAGAGGCAGGGAGAAGAGAAGGCAGTGCACAAGGTCTCCTGCTGTCAGTTTGAAATGAACTATGTACAAGAGACCGAGAACTTTCTTATTTCCCCACTAAAGCACAGTTAGTCTCTATAATGTAAAGATCTGAACAAGGTAAAAGGCTACCTTCCAAGCCCTTCAGAAGAGGCACAGTTAGAGAGACTTATCAACAAGTCACAGTAACAAAAGAAGTATTTTGTAAGCTGTTTAAAGATAAATGACATTAAGCTAAACAACTGCTTGGAAGTCGCAAATATGCAAGCACTGTTTTTTCTTATTTAACATTTAATTAACCCTAGGCATAGGATCTCTAAGTTCGCACTCAAAAAGCAGCAGAAATTTAGTGGACAGAACAAAGTCTTCCTATCTCTGATGAAAGCTAAACAAAAATTCTACTTTTAACAAGTACTAACCTAAGAAATTCCTGAAAACTACAAGGATGCTTGGGTGATAGGTGAAAGTACAACTAATGTTGCCTTTTTATCAATAAACAATTCCATTGTTTTTCAGGTAAAAAAGCTTTATCAATATGTAGGCTTTAGAAGAACTCAGACTCTTAAAATTCAAGAGGGCCCTTACAGGGGAAGGGAAGAAGGATAGAATCAGGTATTTTCACCTACCTAGTGCCACCATATAACCTTCAAAGTTGTCATTGCTGACAAGGTTCCAGGTTCCACTGAAATCCACAGGCATTGCCAGACTGGAAAGAAGACACAGTTGATCTCTGACCAAAAAAGCAAAAATGAAGAAGTAAATTTCCAACCAGACCTTATATAAGGAAGGCTGTGGGTGGGATTATACCCCAGAGCCCTTCTGATGGAGGGGAAGGGTACTATTGCTGAGCCAATAGGTGAGAGGGTATTTGTAGATCAGCTTCAGTAGCATTGGAGGGAAAAGTTCACAGTTTCTGAAATCTGTGTGTGGAGCAAATGTTAATAGCCCAAGAGTCACAATGTAAACTAAAAAATGGTTTAAACTGTTTCTGTTCATCTTGTACAGTTTAAAGTGAACCATGGACAGATTTTGTCATTACTAAAATTCCCTGCATATATATGAGATCTGTGGCTTTATGATCTGAAATCTACATATTTGTTGAAAAGGCGATCTACCTACTGTAAATACACACTATATTTGAACAGTGAGGTGATGACTGTGGATGCTATTGTATCAGCAAATTTTAAAGCAGTACCTATGATACAGTAATAGAGATAAGTATTATATCTTGCTGGCTTATGTCTGGAGTGAATAGTTGGCAGCATCATTGTATAGTGGTTAGAACAGAAAAGTGGAAGATAAATCTTGTTCATATGTTATTCTCTGATGTGACTCACTTTTCCTAGATGGGAAACAGAACGAATACCTTTTCTTGCAATCCACTTTCAACTCCTAAAAATAGCCAGTAACAATAAAAAATTCAGAAAGTACTCTCGTGTATATAGAAGATGTAGCTCCCCCCTTTGCTTTTTATTCTTGACATATACAGTAAGGGAGAGATGGCGTAGAAATTAGTCCCACTGATGCTTTATTAGGTGCTATACATTGTGCCAGAACATGTAGTGTTTCTACCATAGTAAAAAGGGAATTTGGTATTCTGACTCTTGAATGAGGATATTTGCCTATAGCTACTACATTTATCTATTTACTGACTCTGGTTAGGCTGAGTGAAAAGATAATATTTTGCAGAGAAAATTAAATTTCTCTGAACTTTAGCTGCGTTTTTGGAACTGACAGTTTGACCTATATGACTCATAGAATCCCGTGAGTAGGAAATTAGGACGTCAAAGCTTGTTTCCTGTTTGCAGATGGATATTGTTCTCTAACCTATACTAAACTAGGAATGGCACAGAGAAATGCAAATTGTTTCCTCTGGACTCAAATGGTAACATTTCACCCATAATTTGTTATTACAAGGTTATGGTAGTAAAGCACTGTTGCAATATTACTGACTCTTCCAAGTAAAGAGAAGCCAGTACTTGGATAGGTGGTATGTAAGAACCTGGGTATAACATTTTAATTTGAAACTAGGATTATGCAGATTATCCTGGATGTGGTACTTCTATCTGTAAATCAGGGTTTGATCTCAAACTAAGACTTAGAAAAGAATACTAGGGTTACTGTTTCAAGCCTCAGCCAAAGAATTCCCTATAGACCTATCCTGTGGTAGTTCATTTCTTTCTCCCTTACAAATCTCTTTTTTGTGGAAAGATTTTCCATTTCCATCTTAATTACTGTGCAGCATTGTTCATCTAACACATTCTATTAAGGATGTGGCCTCATTACAGAGGTAGATAAAGTGGTTTCTGCTGCTTTTGCAGTATTTATAAAATATTTTGAGTCTGAATTACACATGTGGCACAAGGACCCTACATTCTCTTAATACAGCAGAACCAAATGCAGTGATGTAAAAAATAAAAAGCCTCCTTTTGGTTTGTAGAACATCTGTGAATGTGTTATGACTGAACTGCATTATTCTCAAACCTTATATTTTCAAGTATATAGATTCTCTTCTGGAGCTAGTCCACTCTTGAAAGTTATACCTGTCTAACATTATTGAAGAGGCCACATCACTGACTGTGATGCCGATATTTAGAGCTGATTTAGGCAGCAGATTTTCAGTGCATGGTTACTTATAGTGGTGTAACAGGCAGGTTTCTGGATCCCTCTAGTAAAACCAAAGATCCATATTCAGCCGTCAGTGTAATTTGTCTATACAGAATAGAACATTGTTCAAAAACCTGTACTGACATCATTCTGTCTACTTAAAAATCACACAGTCATCAGACATCAGATTTGGTTAATAATAGCATGACTAAAAGTAGCACATTACATGCAATTTGTTTTATTGAAAGATCAATCACACATAACTTCATTAAAACCCAGTGAAATACGTTTAAACAAACCTCTGTAAAACATCCTATTGAATTTGCAGTTTCTCTGGAATTACACGAAGTGCACCAACACACACCAGCATCATTATTTAGAAGAATAAACCTAACTTAAAATGCAGCTTTACTCTGAAAGGTGGCCACATAAATAGGGTGCTTTCCCATTAGAAAGATTTGCTCTGTTTATTCAGGAGCACACTTGAGTGCTGAAAATAAACCTTTCTTGCCCTCTGTTCTTGTCAGGGAGATCTTGTCCATCAATAATACATTTATCTTCTACCAGTTATGCCAGTTTGATTGCTAAAGCATCACAGGGGGTATAAATTAACCTTCGCTTCAGTACCTTTATTACTATTGATGATAAATTATGAGGATAAAGCCTCATTATCAAAGGACAGTGTAAGCTTGCCTGAGCTCTAGAACAAATGGCTGACAGCACATCTGATGCAGGATTCAACTAAAAACCTAAGAATCCTTGATGCAACTTTCTGTCATGGTGCAGTTACAGATGCACTTCTAACTTCTGACTTGATTTTATTACACTAATCTCCTTCTTGATTCCCTGCAGACAGTCACCTTTACAAGTTGGAGCTAACAGAACACGGATGTTCTAGTGTAATTGCAGAATTTTATATGGGGCTCCAAAGTTTCCATGTCAGATGCTTGCTCCATTGCGTGTAACAGGTTTTCCCCGATAGTATTTCAACTCCCCTGCTGGTTTTCATACGAGCCTTGCAGGCCCTAGGGCCGCCTGTGATGTTCTATATTTGGTTTCTGGCTTCCAGACTTGCCCACAGCTCCTAGGGAAGCCTACACCTCTGAGCCAGCTCTTTGGGGACTCCCTGCCCAGGGAAGGAGGATGGCAGGATGGCACAGTTATGATCCTGGAACATATCCCTGGTTCTAGAATTGCCCAACAAAGAAGCATTTAGGCTTCCTGCCCTGAGAATCTTACATTCCGCTGGATTTGTGGATGTCAAAAATGTGAACAGAGTCATCTTGTGGAGACAGTATGAAAAAGCTGTTGACCCACTAGGTAGCTTCTTGGAAACCTTTTTAATAAGGCACATAATTCAAACAAAAATGGGATGACAGCAAAGAAAGGGAGGTAGAATTTTATCACCATGATATTCACAGTGCCTCTCTAGTTTATATTCACATAATACAGACAGTACACGGTTAGGTTCAAAACCAGACTTCTAGCAAAGGAAAACATTTAACTTTTGTACAGTCTTAATATCCTACCATTTCTTCTCAACTCCAGTTACAGTAAACAATTCTGGGTATATACATTTGGCTCAAATGTAAAAGCTTTTTTATTATTTGAAATAAAGGGACAGCTGTCTGAGAACCAGTGTAATGATACTATTATTAATTTCTATCCATTAAATCAATGGCTATAAACCAGTTTCTGAAGAAGGTCTGTCCTTCCATAAGAAACCGTGCTGAGCGTAACATACAGCTCTGGAACACAACTGGAAAAGTTGTTGCAGAATGGCTGCGGGAGCAGGGCCCTGGATCCACGGAAGCATTGTACAAGAAATCCTCTTGTTAGCCTAAGTGTTTAGCATAAGTAGGATTTTAGCCACAGTAGGCCTCAGTGAGAACTGCAAGTTACGCTGACAAGGAAGAAGAGCCAAGGTCACACAGACCCTGCGAGAATGGTAAACAAGGAGAGAGGGAGAGTGTCCTTCTGGAATGTTGGAGAACCTTGAAGCAGAAACTGCAAGTAGGAGGTGTATGAACATGTAATCTTTAGAAGCCTAGCCAATTAGTGTGTGACAAGTAGGCATAATTTACAATAAGTGTATAAATACCTGAGCTATCCGAATAAACGCTGGAGCTTGCTTTATCACTCATATTGAGTCGGCCGCATGTCTTCCCGGGCCCCTCCCGACAAAAAGTAAAGCAAAAGTTTTCTTTGGGAGCAAATCGCGTGATGGTGGATGATCAGGTTGCATATTTGAAAGGCAAACTCACTTCAGGAGTAAATTTTTCCCCTCCAGGATAGATCTAAACTGTTTCTTTGAGATGCACCACATCTTGGCAATTCTTTAAAACATTAGTTATATGGATTTAAGATCATTAAGCGGACCATTTTGAAATTAAATGGCTTTGTCTGTTAAGACATTGTAAGTTATTAAAAATATTGGTGTTAGTATTTTATAAATAGCATTCAGAGCAGTCTGAGTTAAAATGAATTTTCTTTTTTTGTTTGTTTATTCTCACATGCAAATGTGAATTCTTGCACGTACTTCATTGCACTGTGAAAAAAATATTCAAACATGAAAATTTTATTGATGGATTTAAACATGTTTGTGTAGATTCTGTTGCTGAGTGCACCAAACCTCAACAGCAACTAGGATGTATGAAAGCCACAGAATTAGCCCAGTTTAGTAAAGAAAAAACCAACAAACAAACCCCCAACCCCACATTTTTGTGTACTGAATGTAGAACTTCTTTCACATCAGAAAGTTAGTTGTATAGTGCCTGTTAGTTCTTGGAATCATTTGCATTTTTCTGCAAAGGAGCCAAGACAACCTCAGCATTCATGTCTTCACTCTCTGGACTATAGAGGTTATTTTTCTCTATGTATGCTTGAACTGCATCAGGTACTAGGTAACGAATGCTCTGGCCTCTCCGCAGTGCTCTCCTAATCTTTGTGGAGGAAATGTCATTTGTGATCCATTCTTCCACAAGGTGAATGTTATTTTTATGTTTCCACAAAATATCAGATTCGTAGATTAATTTCTGAACATTGTTTCCAGCCCTGCTGATGCATACAATGCCATAATTCTCCACAATTTCAATGATGTCCTCCAACTTCCACAGATTGGGGATCCGAAAAGATTCCAGCAGGTCACTTCCACAGACCAGTTTAACCTGTGGGGGACCTTAAAAAGAAAAATAAGTGAGAAACAGGACTTAGTTTAGGCCACCAGATTTTAGCTAACTTGATGAGGACATTTAGTTTCTAGGCCATGTCTCTGTAACTTTGGTTAAGATAAAACAATGGAATGAAATAAAAAAAGATTCTGAGTATAAAATCTATAATTAGTAACCTCAATGTTGAATTTTTCTGGAAAAAATGTTACAGGAGTCCCTTTGTTCAAAAGGACTGGAAAATAAACTCGTATGATCATTTAGCCTTGGGGTGAATCAATCACCACGAGGATCAAAGTAAAAGAAAATACAGAGAAAATTCATATCTAAGTATGAAAGAATACTGTAATTCTGTTAAAAATTTATGTGAGATTCCATAATTACAGAAGGGGAGCTAGCTTTTATGGGACAGGGGACAGAGGGCATTATGGTATACAAAACGAATTATGATCAACGTCCCCCAGACTCTGTGACTTCAGGGGAGTCTCTTCCATGCTGTTTTATTGTGAATCTAGAGGAGCATATGGATAGAAACCACCTTAAAGTAATGGAAGCAAAACCGAGAGTGCTACAGATCTGCAGCTTCCACTAATGTCACAAGGGTGGTAGTCAATGCAGTAAATGTAATAAAACATCTGTCCACACAATATGAAAAAAAGCTTGCCTGATGACAATGTTCTCTTTTGGTCTCTTCTTTGAATACATTTACTTTAAAACACTACCAATTAAACAGTAGAATTTGGAAAGGTTCAAGGGAAGAAGTCAGGCAAAAGTCCAGATTTGCTAATATAAAGGATTAAGATGGTCATTATGCAAGGCCATTCAAATTCTATATGAATACATATATTTGTACATGTTAAGCTAAGGAACTAAAATTAAGCTCTAAAAGCAATAAGCAAAATAAATGCTACCTAAAATTACAAAGGCAAGTTATGACTGCTGTATGACATTTTAAATTTAAAATGATCCCGTGCCCAGACACATTTTGAATTTCAGGATTTAATCCTGTCCTTTCTTCCTCCAGCAACTTATAATATGATCCAAAATTTCCAGCGGTAACTACAGTATAGCAAAGTTCTGTAGGTAAAACGGATAGCCCAGGCCTGTTTCAGTTCAAATTTCTATTATCTTGAGTGGTTTTTGTGTCCTCTACATGTTATTCTTACAGTTGTCGTTACGAAGCTTACTGCTTTATGCTGTGGGATCTCAGGGAATAAACTCATGAAGTGAAATCAGAACCAAGAACTGGCATCAATAGCATCAAAAAGCCTGACCCATCAGCACAATTCCCTTGAAATAGCAAGCATTATTAAGCACTTGATTTGCAAACAGACTTAACTTTTTATATCAGGATTCTGGTTTTTCTTTTTAACTGGGTCATGCCTATTTGGTTCCTGTTTCCTCTTCCGACCTGGCCTTGTTAAAGGTACAACATTCTGCAGACTATAAGTGGCATCAGGAGATAAAAGCTTTTGATGATGGTACCTGCAAAACAGATGTATTTTAGGTATTTTAAAGATGTAGAAGAATATAGGGAAGAACATGGGTTACTAAATAATCCTTCATCACTTTCTCTTGCAGTACTATCCCAAACAATCCATCCAAGAAGTGATCTGCTGGAGCAGGCATTTGTGAGAGCTGGGTCATAAAATGGTCAAAGATTTCAAAGCAACAGCTACAAGGTTGGTTTTTTTCTTTTTTAGTAAAAATTCACTTTCAAAAGAACCTCAATGAAGTATTAGTGACCGGAAGAGTGAAAACATAAAAATAAAGATACTCCTTCAGACAATTCTCATGCCAGCCTTTAATGACATCTTTCATTTACAATGCTCATGTAAATGGAATAGACTTCACGGAGTCTATTCATATGATTTGGGGGCAGCCTGCTATTACTCTAACTTGTTAGAGCTAACACCGTTCCTTATCCTTATACAGGTTCTTAAGACTTTGTAGGGTTTGGCTGAAGAATACCTTAAAACTTTTACTGTTTCCAACCACTCACTCTGGCTGCTTTCCCAATCATCAACTTCCACCCACTCTGAGCTTTTTGTAGCTAATTTTGCCATAGTTACTCGGTGATTCGCACTGATCAGACCTTTCTTCTTATACGCATCACCTACTGGCGAAATTATTCCTTTGATTACTTTGTATTTTCCTGTGGAAAAAACACATTGCACAAGAACGTGAAAAGCGGTTGAGCAGATGTTACCTCCACTGCATTGTGTTCAAGCTATTTCATAACCATTATTCACTGCAATCTCCAAGAACACCAGTGCCGGCTCCGATAGCCAGCCCGGTGGAGAAGTACGGTACAAAAACTGCCATTGCACAAGGCAGCACGATTAAAGATTTAGAAAGATATATTTCTATAAAGAAAAACTATAAAATTCAAACTTTAGCTCAATAATATGAGTAATAAACAACACCTATGTAAGATCGTTCTCTCATGTATTTAGCCTATGTGATTTTGTATGATACCTAAACACATTCTAGCTTCAATATCTAGTTAGTATTTCCAAAAATACCTGTCACTGTCAAACAGGTGTTCATATACACAAAATATTCAGCTAACTCTGTAGTTATCAGAGCTGTTTTGAATGATATAAATTACCACCCTACCTGTTTCATGAAGGTAGTCCTTGGCCAGCTCAAAGAGCCTTAGATGCATGTTGGTGATGGGATTGAAGGACCCACAAGCCAGCAGTACCACTTCAGTCTTCTTGTCAGGATCTTCCATAGCCATTCCTCACAGCTACAGAGCCAAGTGGAGAACGTTTGTGCTAGTTACCAGCCACTGTGGGAAGAGATAAGGTTGAAAAATAGTTATTCTTACTTGTTTGTGCTGCCAATAAGCAGATTTCAAGATCAAACTGAACACTATTTTCTTTCCATCAACACTTGGCCTGTGATTGTTCATGTAAGACTGCATTATCCAACCTTTAAGAGATTAAAACTACCGCTTTCAATTCCTTCTGGTTATCCCTGGACAGAGATGCAACGCAAGGAGCTGAAACCACAGTGCATTATGTTGTAGAAATGAGAGAAATTCTTCTGTAGGGCTTCAGAAATCAAGGATGTAGAAACAAGTGAGTGTGTAAGGAAGAAGTCATACGTAATAGATAAGCGAACCAAATTTTCCTTGCCCATGTATTATCACAGCAGCTGTGATTCCCTCCTATATACAAGAGGAAACATCTTTAAAACTGAAATCACTGAAAACAGGCTGTTTGCTCCCACTGTGAAAAAAAGCAGCTCATGCAGAAAAACTGCATGAGGGGAGACTATTGGTTCCAATTGCACGACAAACTTCATTAGAACTTTGCAGTTTTTTTAAGATGACAACACCATCAACTGCCAAGAGAAACATCTGCAGGGAACTTCCTTATGAGTAACTTCCTTAGTTCTAGTGCTTTCAGCGGGGAATAGAACATCCTATGACAGTTCCCAGTGCTCCTGCTCTAAAATGCAGCAAGTCTTTTCAGCAAAATCTATAGAACTAACATATTGTATTAAATTCTGGAGGAAAGGAGCATTAGCATTTTTCATTCAGGATTTCTTTACATTTTACATACTCTTGGTATGAGGGAAGAGAGTGCTGTGGGCTAAACAGAAAACCAACCAATCTACTTCGTGTTGCAGAACGTATGTTGCAGACGTACCAGCAGAAGAGATGATAGATGAACAATGCATTAAAAAATGTTTAGTGAAAGCTCAAGTGAAACACCAGATATTTCCCCCCCTTTTTAAAATACAGTGCTGTTTCAATTCTGAACTTCAGTTTCAGAAGGCTGCTTAAGAATTGGTGAAAATAAGGAAATGTCACTTTCAACATTATATGGATTTTTGCTTCTCAATGTTCTTTTCTTTCATGAGAACATTCTGGCTTGCCGAGACAGTTTCCCTAGCCTGGCCCTGAACGAATGAAAACTGGAATACGTTATGGGCTGATCTCCTGCTGTTGCTGTTTGTGGGATGTGAGATATCTGTGTTGAGTGCTGAAGAGTCTGCCAGTGTTTCTACAGCAACATCCCTGCTGCAAAAACCTCCCAAGGTCACGCATACATCCGCCTTTCCAAGGATACTGAGTGATGTTCACAGCTCAGACACCACCACAGCTAAATCTCCTAACAGCTGCTATCTACCAACATCAAATAACCCTTGAATAAAAGGAAGCCTCCCAAGCCTCTGCATTTTGCAAGTGCTGGTACTTTCCTGTGCTTTCAAGACTTTCACAAACTTTTAAAATATTCTTTATTACTGTGGAGTAGTTCATTGTTGAAGGGTTTGGTGTTGCTTGGAATGCACTGTTCCCAGGGGCATCGGCTGGGAGTTCCCATGGGAACAGGCAAGGAAAGGAGTTACACTTCCCTTTGTAATGCATAAAGCCCTATTTTCTAAAGAAAGTGACTCATGCTGCAAATTTGAAAAGGGTTTTCTCCTTTAAAAAAAAAAGTAAGGGCAAAAATCATAGAAAATTTTGAGATTAAAATACATAGTGCCATTTTGGGTGTTGGTCAAATTTCCTTTTGCATGCTTGTATTTACAGTCTTCAGGCAATTGTTGCATCACAAACTCACCTTGTAGTGCTATCTGCATAGAAATTGATAATATAAATATAATTCAGTAGTTTGCACATACCCTCAGTCTCCTGATCTGCACTGACATCCTCTGTCTAGCACCATTCGCTTAGAAAAGAGCTGCCCAGTTGATGCCGAGAGCAGAGGAAACAGCAGAGGTACCAGCCCATGATTACCCTCACTGCTATCACAGAACCATCATGGTTGGAAAGGACCTCTAAGATCATCGAATTCAACCATACACACACAAAAAAGCCCTACAATCTCATGCCCTCAAGTGCCACATCTACACCTTTCTTAAATACTTCCACTGATGGTGACTCAGCCACCTCCCTGGGCAGGCTCTTCCAGTGCCTGAGCGCTCCTCCAGTAAAGTAATTCTTCCTAATTTTGAATCTAAACGTCCCCTGCCACGACTTCAGGCCATTTCCTCTGGTCCTGTCCTTATTCCCTTGGGAGAAGAGGCCAACACCCACTTCTCCACACCCTCTTTTCAGGTAGCTGTAGAGGGCAAATAGGTCTCCCCTCAGCCTCTTCTCCAAACTCAACATGGCCAGTTCCCTCAGCCTCTCCTCATAGGACTTGTTCTCCAGACCCCTCACCATCACGTTCTGTCACCCTTGTCACCAACCTCGCACCATCAGAGCCGGGATCCGCTGGGCAGGAACTGACCTTTTACAGAGCTCCAGCTCTTTTGGGGAAAGCGAAGCAATCTGCATATCCCAGGGGAGAAAAAGCAGAGTAAGTTCCAGTGATGATTAATTCCAGCCGTATTGGGAATTACACCTATTTGTATTGTCTGTTGACATAAGTAGTTTTAATGAATTATGTATAATGCTTGACACAACTCTAATTATTGCAGTTGGACGACAAGATGCAAGCGAGCAGCCTGGTCCTGCTGTCCAGAGGTGACAGACCCCTGCCCAGGTCAGTGCTTAGTGTCACAAAGCTGAGAACTTGTAACAATCCTTGTAATAATGAATGCTCTCTTATGCCAAATGCTACATGACGTATTTGTAAAACCTCCCTTGAGAGATTTAAGAAGGGAAAAGAAGGTAAAAAGGCCTTTGCTCAGATTTTCCCTAAATGTGGGATATCCCGGATCATTTTCCCTTCTCCTTCAGAAGGAAAAAGGAGGTGCCCTGTCGTGTCACCTTTACATATCATAGAATCATAGAATGGTCAGAGTTGGAAGGGACCTTCAAGATCATCCAGTCCCAACCCCCCTGCCCTGAGCAGGGACACCTCCCACCAAAGCAGGTTGCTCCAAGCCCCATCCAGCCTGGCCTTGAACCCCTCCAGGGATGGGGCAGCCACAGCTGCTCTGGGCAACCTGTTCCAGTGCCTCACCACCCTCACAGCAAAGAATTTCTTCTTGATATCCAATCTAAACCTCCCCTCTTCCAGTTTAAAACCATTACCCCTTGTCCTAATCTCATCTCATATGTGCTCATATATAATCTCACCATGCTTATCCATGACCTTATCAATATTTCCTGTGTCCTGTTTGCAGTGCTGCCGGTGTTTAGCTGAATCGGACACGTTATTTGTACAAAAACCCGTGAAAAAATGCTGGCAGGAGGTTTGGGATGATTCTGACCACAACCCGTCAGCGTCTGTTGACTTGGGTCAACCCCATCGACATTTCAGAGGTAAAAATTAATCAATATTTATATACCTCACAGAAACATCCCTCAGGGTGTGCTTAGCGGTGCACAGACCGTGTCTGAAAGCCCTCTCACGCCAAGCGCTCCTGCTCTCGGTCCCTCACCGACCTCCTCCCCACAGCCCCGCGCTGCCAGAGGCCTACGCGGTGCGACCCCCTCAACTCCTCCCGCAACCTGCGGGGCGCAGGATCGGGCTGCAGCCCAGCGAGCCCTCCCTCGCCCCCGCCACCGCCCCGGGGCCGCGCTTGCTCACCCCCAGGGGCCGCGCTTACCGCCAGCTCCGCGCTGAGGGGCCGCACTGGGCGGGGCCACGTCGGCGCGCTCCCATTGGCCCAAGTGCGGCGCTGGTGCGCTCTCATTGGCCCAGGCGCGCCGGAAGCGGTGCTGGAGGGATGGGGCCCGTTTTTCCTCAGCCGTCCGTCGCGGCCTGCCTCAAGTGAGGCGCTGAGCGGTCGCCGTCGGGCTTCAGCGGGGCAGGGTAGGAGGTAGGGCCGGGGTGGGCGGAAAAGGGCGGCCAGGGCGTCTCGGCCGCCTTCCTGCGCCTGTAGGAGGGCGTTTGGGCGGGCTGACCGCCGCGGAGTAGGAAGTAGGAGTAGGCTGGAGCCCCGGTCTCAGGCCCAGCAGTGCTGGATAGCGTCCGGTGTCTTCTCGCTTCTCCTCACCGGGCCTCCTGCTCGCTCTCTTCTCTCGTACCTTTACAGCGGGGAGGGTTGCCTTGGCCTCACCGTCTTCTGGCTGTGGGAGCCTTAGTGCAGACCTCAGAGGGCCCTTATCCGTGTATTAGGGACAGACGTCCCACGGCTGTGTCTGTCTGTCTGTCTGCTCCTGCCCCAGGAAGCACCAACTGCCTCTCGAGTTTTCTATTTTTCTACAGCTAATGATTTTTAAGGAGTTAGCATGTTTTAGGCGCCTGTATCCGGGTTGTTGTCTCTGAAACAGTTTCTCGAAGAGCAGTTGAAGAAGTAAATCTGTTGTTTCCTGTAGCGGGACCTCAATATTTCAGTAATTGCCCCTTGGTTTCAAAATTCCTTGGTTTTATTGTCTGTGGCTGTTCGAGTTATTGACTTGGTGAACTGCCTCTTGCTACAAAGAGACTAACCCTATATACTCAGCATAACACTTCTGTATTTCTACTGCAGAGTGTTTTGATTAGATGTTCCCTCATCAAGATGTTGTGTAATTTTATTGATATTTGGAGCATTTTAAAATATATTTTTAGTTGTTGATACAAAACAATAAAATGTTGTTTTTTCTAGGTGTGTCATGTAACAAAGTACAATTTTCATATGAAAACAGAAAATGGCTTCAAGAGGAACAACGGAGACCGGTAAACTAAAACAAAACCTGGAGGAGCAGTTGGATAGATTAATGCAGCAGCTTCAAGATCTGGAAGAGTGCAGGTAATGAAAATATAACCTTTCTTCTTACGTAGTAATGTTTTTCTTAACTGTTTGGCAGAAGAAAACGGTATGTCTCAAATCTTATGAAGTTCTAATCTTTGTTTTGTGGTGGCTTTCTATTGTTCAGCTGGGTAGGGTGTTTGTGTTAGGTGGTAAAGATTATTTTAAACCTCCTTCTTACTGACATGATTCTGTTTATTATATTATTGAATAATATGCAGGCAGAAATACTCAGTAGTGTTCTCTTTGAGACTTTGTATTTCAGTGTGACTTTTTAACTTTTATTAGCTGTTCACAGAATTAGCAATTTTCATATGGGTTTTCCTTAATAGCAGTTAGCAAATAGCTTTTCTTTCTGTTGTGTTTTGTCTTATAATTAGGGATGTTGGGGTTTATGGCTTTTAGCTTGTCTAACACTTTCATGTGGTTTGTTTCATGTGATTTTGTGTTAAGCTTTTTTTGTGGGCTAATAAAATTTTTAGATAGCCACTGAATTACCAAGGAAAAGTTGGTTGGTTCTTTCTGTTTTGTTACATGGACTTTAACATCCTGTGTGGTTTTCAGATGCTTTATCTGACTATAAATCTTGCTTGTCTACAAAGTACGTGTTTTTTTTCAAGAACAGTTATAAATGCCAAGGCTTAGTAGTGCAGTTCTTTGAATTGGGCAAGGTTTAGATAATGAGATCAGTTATTCCTGAATGATTTGGTGGTTTATGCATGAGGAGATGGGCTTCTCAGGTAGACTGATTCAGTGCAGCTTTGAGCAAGACAATCTTAGTGCATATTTTTGTTGAGATCCAAAATAAACTTTTAAATACTGCACCAAATGTTGAATATGTCATAGTGCTCAGGGGCTTTTAAGTGAAAGTGACTTCATACATACAGCACAAGTGCATGGATTGTTAGGAGGTGGTGCGAAACCAAGAAAGCCATGTATACATTAGCTAAATTACAGCAAAGAGCAAAGGGGGCTAGAGGAGAATAATATTAAGTGATATGAATGGTTTTGTTGCTATCTGAGGAAGCATGCTTCATGATATCCCTGACATCCTTTCTTCCACGTTACATCTTAAGCTTACTCCTAGGAATTAATGTGTCTTGTTGGATCCTCTTTAGGGAGGAACTAGATGCAGATGAGTATGAAGAGACCAAAAAAGAAACTCTAGAACAGCTGAGTGAGATCAATGACTCACTGAAGAAGATTATGTCTGGAGATATGACTTTGGTGGACGAGCTCAGTGGGATGCAATTGGTAAGGATAATGTGTTACTAAAAATAGTTTCTATTTATACTGGACTCAATGAAACATAAAATAGAGAACAGTGGTTCATTATAATTGTTAAGACAGGCACGTGTGAAAGCTCTATGTATCTATTGGTTTTATTTAAAGTATGTGTACATATAAAACTTTTGTTAGGTCTCTTCAGTTTAAAAGGAAAAAAAGTGGAAGAAGTTTAACAATATCACTGTAGGAAAAATTGGAAAATTACACATATTAAACAGATCAGATCTTTAAGGGTAGAAAATAACATAAATAATGCAAAAAAATATAGGTGTGAGGGACAATCCAGGACAAAATATACTGTGAGAAGTAAAGTTCATGCCTGTTTGTTAGATAATATAACGATAGCGGTTCCTGTGCTGCTCTTGCTGGTTTCTATTTCAGAGATTCATATACCAGTCCAAATGAGAAGGCTGTAAGAGTGACTGTGTGACTTCATGTTCTAGTGAATGGTTCTTCTTTTATGCTGACTTCCAAACTTTTGATCTATTTTCTGTCTTTTTAAATGTTTAGTTAGAGCTTTATTTTTTCTCTCTGAGCCCTGTGTTTTGGGGTTTTGTTTCCAGAAAGATCATGATCGTTCCAAACATAACTGTGGTGAGATTTAATCATAATCGTTTTGATACTCCGTAAAGGATTTTGAGTAACAGTAGATTTGCCTCATCACTTACATTCTGTTTACCCTTAGAAGAGCTGTAATCCTCAGTGTGCCATTAGAACCGCTGGAGATCTTTTAGCACATAACAGTGCATGTACTAATACCAGGGAGATGCTGGAAACTATTAGAAATGAAGACCTGGACTGTAATGAAAAGTTTTGCAGCTCTTTTTCAATGTAGTTACACTAATGAGTGGATTTTTCAAACCCTATGTAAAGGTCATACAGTTTTTTTTAGTCTCACTTTCATGGTTAAGCCAAGAAAGAAGGGCTGTCTTTATCAACTGATGCAGAGGATACTAATGATGTTTTCCAGCCTTCGTTAATCTTGTCATGCAGCTCCAGCTTGTGACTGCTATTAATTCTGGTCATTCTTGCTCTTTTCCTTGTAGGCAATACAAGCAGCCATTAGCCAAGCATTTAAAACTCCAGAAGTAATTAGGATGTTTGCGAAGAAGCAACCGAGGCAATTGAGGACAAGGTTGGCAGAGGTGAAGGTTTCTGTTTCACTCTAAAAACTGTTGGAGCTAGACTGCAGGGAGAGCACCGAGTGTGTTAGAAACCTTGGTGGCAGCATCATTTTAAACTATGGGTAGCTCTGTCCAATACTTACTGTGGCTACCATGATGTTCTTAGGCTGTTGTGTTGGTCATGCTGTTGTGTTGAGTGAAACTAATGGGAAGCTTATGTATCTTGGCTTATGTTTTTCCCCTGATACACAGATGGACCGAGACTTAATAGTTGGGAAATTGGGACGGGACCTGTACACGCAGCAGAAAGTAGAAATCCTGACTGCCCTCAGAAAGCTTGGTGAGAAGGTAAGGTGTTGGTATGACAGGTGAATAGAAATGTCTGTCTATATATTGAAGAGGAGTTTGAGATCATTAAAATAAGAAGTTACACCATTTGCTTACAAGCTAATGATAAAAAGCAGCTTGTTTTTCTAATACGTGAATGTCCTTCCATTTTAACGCTAAGCTTTTTGAAGCACTCGCTATTAAACATGTATCAAGTAGTATTGTGCACTTCTGTAAGGTGATTTCTGCCATAAAATGCTTTCTTTGGCTCATGTGAATGAAGCACTTACTATCAGTTTGTACAAGCTTGCATTTATAAAAGCTACAAAACAAGGCACTTACTGGCTAACTGCCACCTGGCAGGAGCTATCCAAGACTCTTGACACAGACTAAGCTTGACTTACTTTTATGTTGGTGATAAGACCTACCTGTTAATGTAAGATAAATAAATTGGAGAAATAAGCAGTAAACTGATTGCTTCCACAATGAGTGCATCAGTGGCAGAACAATCCCTGGGTTTTTTTACCACTAGAGGGAGGAAGAGAAGTTTTTTCTTTTTGTTGTTGGTAGATGAATAAAGAGGTTGCTCTGTATTTCTGTACTTAAACTTTCTGAGGAAAAGATCAAACGCAGTACTTAGAGAAGCTGGTAGATGGTATTCTCAAATGTTTCCCCTCAGAATATTTTATTGCTTGACTGTCAGGAAAAAAGATGTTTTAGAAATAGGTTAAAAGGTTAGTTCGGAAAGTGAACTGAATCGTAGAATGGTTAGAGTTGGAAGGGGCCTCAAAGATCACTGGGTTCCAACCCCCCTGCCCTGGGCAGAGACACCTCTCACCAGACCAGTTGCTTAAAGCCTCATCCAACCTGGCCTTGAACCCCTCCAGGGATGAATTAAAAATATCTAGTCCTTCTTGTGAGAGTTCCTTGGCTCACTTCAGATGAACCACTTCACCATGCTTGGGCATAGGCTCTTTATCTTTTAAAATGACCAGTAACCTGCTTTACAGAGAACTTGCTGGGATAGCAGTTTCCCATCTGTCCTGAATGTGAAAAATCATGGTAAATACTACGTTTTTGTCTGCACAGTACTGCAGAGTTTTAAGTAGTCAAACACTTGCTTGCAAAGGCAGGTAACTAATACTCTTTCCCTCGTTGTAACATCATTCTAAATGTCTGTACCTGACTCTTTTAGTAAGTAAACTGACACAAACACTGTGGACAGTTTGACACACTTTGCTTTAATAAGGATATGTATCTGAGGCTACTTAAATGAGTTTTAACTTGCAATATCAGAACCAATGCAGGTTACTGTTTCGTTACTGTGAATATTTCATGGGTGTCTGTCACAAAGCAACAGAGCACATACATAAATGCAAAACATACATGTGCAAATGTCACTTCAAAGGAAGAGAGCCATTTCTAGGTCACTGACTCTTAAGATGGTCAAAGCTGGTAGTGACTGTATTTTCACTTTCCTGGGTAGGTGATACGAAGCGAGCTCATTACTACATTGACCACATAACAGAAAGTAATTGGCATCCTTTGCATAGTTTTTGGTACAGAGTTACAGTGTGACTCCTTCATCAAAAATTCTCACTGGAGGTCAGCTGGGAACTTAGTGGTGCATGTGGAGGCATGTCCCATGTCAGATGTGCTGGGCTCTCTGAGCTGACAGATGCCATTGAGAAAAAAATTCAGTGGTGGGGGAGTGGTTTGCATTTTTGCTTTGGCTTTTAATACATGAGCTAATGCTGCCATTTAAACTGCAAATTCACAATCGCTGCAACCTGTCATAGTTCATCTATGTGCCCATGTGGATGGTGGGAATTACAACAGTGGAAAATACGCACAGTTAAGGTACCAAGTTCACACTTACGGCCTTTTTTGATTTAGCTCACTTCAGATGATGAGATGTTCTTGTCAGCAAATGCAGGTACAGCCCTGAGCCAGTTTGAGAAGGTCTCCACTGACCTTGGTAAGTCTTCATTCTCACAACTTCCAATTTCTTTGCCTTATTGAATACTGATTAGTAGAAATACTTGTGATTCCACTGTGACAGTGAAAATATGAACAAAGTTTTTATGCCATTAAATTTATGTACATTTTTCTGTTGTATTAACAATGAAAGTGATACTGCATTACTTCTTGTTCATGGATACTATAAATAAATCCAATGCCAAATATCCATAAAATGCCAAGTGTTGCCCATAATTACAGAGTCAGAGAATCATCAAGGTTGGAAGGGACCTTTCCGATCCAGCCATCAACCTAACACCACCAAAGATGCAGAAGGCTTGAGTGGTCTGTCTCAAGCAGAGATGCTGCTCTTGGAGTTAAGCACAGATCTTTTTTCATTAATGACTCTCTTCAGAAGAGCCTTTTTCTCTGATGCGAGACTTTGGCAGTTATTGGCACATTGCAAAAATGTAGCCTTGGAGCACTCTAGCACTAGGAGAGCTGCTGTGGGGGAAAGTTAACTCCATCCCAGCCAAGCTGAACACAGTGTGGCTGACAGCAGGCCTGTCAAGCCAGTATATCTCTTTTTTTTTTTTTTTTNNNTTTTTTTTCTTTATTTTTCTTTTAAAGTCAGAAGTTCTAGTTTTCAAAAAAGTAGTATTGATTTCTTTGGATCTCAAATGTTTTACTTGATTTAAACTGTATATAAGGATATTCACAATTGCTACTAATACTTACTGAAGATGTTTTTTCTTCCCATAGGCTCAGGAGACAAAGTCTTTGCTCTAGCAAGTTTTGAAGTAGAAAAGGCAAAACAATGAAGAGGTGCGTGAGGTTGTGTCTCCTCAGTTAGCAGCAGCAGCGGACTGCTGTCCTATCCTATTGCACTTGGGTTTTTTTTTATTTTTAACTTGTTGAAAAAAAGAAAAACAAAACAAAAAGACCCAAACCCTAAATCTCTTGACTTCTTAACCAGAAGACATGAACTAAACAGCCTTAAGTGCACTTTGGAACCTCGGTGTCTGTACCCCTCAGTACCATAAGATCTGAGGCTGAACAATACGTGGTACTCTAATAACAACAGCAGCATGGTATGACTGTCTTTGGAAAGAATCTATTTCAAACTTTCCTGAATGTGTATTTCTCTTAACTATTAAAATGTAATCTTTTTGCATGTGGTTGTAGCAAGGAGATCTTTTTCAGAAGCAGTCCTAATGAGCGGGTGGGGTTTTTTGGGTGATTCTTCCAAGTTGCTCTCAAGTTATCTTAATTTTTGTCTGGACTCCCTACTAAGTAGTTTGTACTAGGAATGCGTTGAAGCTTTTGAAAAGTTGACATGGTTTGTTTGAAATGCCATCTTTCTACAAACTGTTTGCAGAAGACCCGAGACTCGACTGTGTGCTGATGGCTGGCCCTGAGCTGTGTGTTTGCTGTGCACATGAATGAGTACCATTGTGTCCCAGCCTTGAGTGACAAACAATGGGAGCCCTGTAGGGAGGCTTCTGGAGTCATTTAACCTTGTCTGTTGAAATGACAGGGAATTGCTAGGAAATGGCAATGAGAAGCCCTTTCTGCGACCCCTCACTTTACCTCTGGGTGTATAACTACACGCTGCCGTTATTTCCCAGTATTGCTGAGACAGCATGAAATAGCTTGTGAGTAGAAACAAGTTTTAAAAGGGAAGGGGGGTGGGAAACTCTTGTTATGTGGTTGGTACAAGTGTTGCTCAGTCTATTTATCAGATGGTGGTGCTGTGGAGAGGGGAGGATCCGTGCCTCCGCAGAGAAGTTAAAATCCTGAATAATCTCAGGGCATAGGAGGATTTAAAATACTTATTGTTGAGTTTTTAGCTCTGAGTGTGAGGAAATTACTTGTGACTCTAGATGTGTTTTTCTTGATAACTATCTTTTGTAGAACCAATAATAGGGATCTTGTTCTTAAAATACTGCCAGCCAACACTTTAATTCAGTATCTGCACTTTGTCTGAGCTGATATTCCACTAAAAACTTCTTCAGCTTGAAGAAACGTGCATTTCAGGTCTGTTCTACCCTTGGTATGAACTCGGGTGCTGATAGAATGGTTCTGGCAACCAAAAACAAACACTATTTTTTAATTGAATTTTCTACCTGTTCCATTTTTTTATTTTACCACTAGCTCGAGAAAAAGAGATTAATAGAAACCAGAAACACTTCTGTGGTCATCTTAGCTGTTAATAATTGTGTCTTCCTCCTCTGAACAGAAGAAGAGCTTGATATTTCCTTATGAGTGTTGCTTTGTCTGGAACTAGAAGCATTAAATAAAGTTTTTTAACACAGTGTAGCTGCATGTAGATATAGCTATTCAGCTTACAGCTTCTATCTTTAAAAAAGAAAACAAAAAAACCCCACCCAAGTAACTCCATGCTAAAAAAAAAAAAAATTACTCTCTATCTGTGCAAGAAGGGTTCAAACAGTAGACAGTTTTGGGTCCTTTGGACTATATGTTTTAACAGGGAGTTAACACTTCCTTTCTTTGGAGAGCTTCAGAAGTGGAGGAAGCGTTATAAAATGTCATTGGCAGAAGGAGCATTTGGCTGTGAGTGTGTTGCTGTGCTATTCTTATCTGGCACCCCTCAGAGAAAGTGTGACTTGCCACTCACACATCCAGTCACTTCCCTTTCCTGTAAGCTGGGGCAGAAATGCATCAAGAGAAGAAAGCTACCATTTTGCTTAGAAAAAACCCGATAATTTGTGGAGTTTAAGTGATAGGGGTCACTCGTTTTAGTGATTGGGTGGAGGTTTTTTGACAGCATGTCTTATTTAAGTTTTGGACATGTTTCTGAACTGATCTGTAAAACATGATAACTGCCATCACAGTATGTCTGTTGCTGACAGGAAAAGGATGGTGATAATATTGGAAAGATCAGAAGAATTCCTAGGGAAAAGCGTTTCCTAGGGGAAAAACACGTTGAATTATAAAAATTAAGAAATATGTGTACTGAAAGGATGATAATGTATTCTTTTAGAATTAGTAATGGTTTATAAACCAGCTTTTAAACCCAAGTGTGTAGTTTCAGTTCCAGTGCATGGTGGCTTGACTGGTTCTGGCAAGGGTGGAGTTGGGCCCTCATTTGTCAGCGGTGAAGGAGACCCATTGTTGTGAGGAAACCTGTGTTTAATGGAGTAGATTGTCTGTGTTTTATCTGTCATATATGTCTTAGGCTTTTGTAGCTGAACTTCAGCTTCAGTGAGAACTCCCATTAAACTGAGTGAGCGGAGCGGAAATAGTCTTAAATGTAGGCAGCCTATTGCAGTGTTAATATCAGTGTTGTGTAGTGGGTGTTTAGAAGTGGGTAGTGTAGGCAGAAACAGAAAATTAACATGATGGGTTGTAATTTAGATTGCACTCACAGGGCATAAATACCCTATAAATGAGCAAGTTTGTCTAATTGTAATCTAGGATTAGAGTAAACCAGAAAATGTGGGGTTTTTTAGAACGTGTTTTGATGTAATAGATGTCCTTTTGAAATGTAGTGTTTTAGAAATGAAAGAATGCACAGTATAGATATCAGTGAAAGACAGAAATTATGCTGGATCTTTTTTCTCTTTTTTTTTTTTTATGAGGCTTTTATTTAGACGGGGTCTTTTGTCCATTATATCAGAACTGTTTTCCTGTCTGGGGCAGTATTATGTTCTGTGAGAAAGGCTGATTGCAGCTTTACAGCTGAGAGCAGCTTATTAAAAGACTTTATTAGACAGTCTGAAATTATTGAAAACAAAACGATCCACGGGGACTGTAGCTGCCGCCTTTTCCTTGCTGCTCATTACTGGTGCTAAGGAACTCTTCTCCCCCCCCACCTCTCAACCTGCTTATAGCATTAGTATGTAAATTAAATCTCTCAGCACTATCACAGATCACCTTACGTTTACAGCACAATAACATGGGAATCTTTTTTCCTTGTAGTTTTAGAGAGGTGTACATTTCCAGGAGGAACTCCCCCTTTTTTTTTTTTGTTTTGCAAATATGTAATGCTTTTTTTCAACATTTTGGAACTGCAGACAGTAGTAAAATTACTGTTAAATTGATCCTTGACTGACTGTCTTCTTTACCTTGTGTTCTTCCTGCTCTTGAAAAGATCTCTGGTGATTTCAATGGGCAAAGATGGAATTGAGATCAATGACCAATACTGTTTCAAGATTCAGAATGTCAGCCAGACTCCCCTTCTCAAACTTTGTGAAGGGTCAGAAAGCCTAGCTCCCACCCAGTGGCTGGATATGCCTTGGCTGTAAATGTAATTTCATAAGGAAGCTGTTGCCAATAGAAGCTCTTCATATGTTGACCCTAGCAAACAAGTTATTGAAGTAACCCACTTGAAGTGGTTAGGTTCATTTCAAAGGCATAGTAAGTTTATTGGTGTGCTGTGGTAAATATTTTGCCAAATAATCCTGGGATGTACCTCCACTAGTATCTCAAATGTTTCTGCAGGGGCTAGAAAAATGTCCATAACCTATTTATTAAAATAATTATTTGCTCAAATAAAAACTCGTAATAAAAGAACAACTCCTGATGGAAACACGGTTTTGTGGTTTCACATACAAGCATGTGATGTTTGAGTTCCATCCCTGGCTGGGCATTAGGCCCAGGCAGATCACTTTTTCTCTACACATCTTCCTCTCCTGGAATAAAATATGGATTATGATACTCCAGTATTGAGTGCTATGAAGTTGTTATTGATCATATCTTGTTTTGAAGATTAAAAGTGCTTTGTTTTTTGTTTATCATTTTACTTCTGAAATAAGAATTGGAGAGTACAACAGCTTCAAACCCATCAGTAAGTGTTCAGTAAGGTTGCCCAGAGTTCTTTTGGGCAATATATAACCTCCCTTTCCTAATTTTCCTTCTCTGTGGGGTGAATCTAACACTTTTTCTTTCAGATCACTACCATCACTAGAAAAGTGAAGCTTCAAATGCTCTGTCTCTTTCTTCTGTCTTTGTCTCCATGTATCATTTCCCTTCTTTGATCATGAATGGAAGAGTAGGAAGTTAGCTTTGTCTTAAAGGAAAAATACAAGAGTTCTTAAGAGATCCCTTCATCATGTTACCTTGCCTGTTAAATTCATTTTGATAGAGAATTTTGTCTACTGACCAGGCAGTTAAGACCATTAGTGACTGAAAGAGTAGGCAAATTAAAATATAATCATATGGTTTTGTTTCTGTTGTGGCCATCGCCTTTTTATATAGGGACAAATATAATTTTTCCATTGCGAAGAAATAAGTCATCCTGCAGTCATCTTTTAGTTTGTCCACTTCCATCAGTTTTGAGTTATCTTTACTGTGTTCTGGGGAAGCCTTTTCTTTTAGGGAAATAAGCTTTTATTTCAGTTCTGTTTGAGCTTCTCATGGGAGTGGAATGGGAATGCCCATAATGGAGTTTCTCTTTAGGTGTCATGGAAAATGTGACACCTCCCCTTGCTATGGGGTTGTAGGGGTTTTTAACTTTACCTGGATGGGATGTTGATGGCTGTGAGGGACAGGGGGGAATTACTGGACTTTGTTGCCCAAGATTTGTCTCCCATAACTTTTAAACACGCAGGCTTCTCACCTGAGCCAAGCAGGAGGTACTCATGTTCAGAGCATCCCAAAAGGTGGCCTGAAGGATCTGACACTATGATAGGATAAATAAAAATATTTCAGAACAAGAACTCTCTAAGGTCTTAAAAGAGGAAATAGAGACATAAGGTTAGTGAAAATAAAGATTTGTAAGGCATTGTTGTATCATGCACTAAAATGTCTACTGTAACTTAACACACTAATGTGATGATACATTTAAGAGCTGAATTCTTTTTGAAACAAGTTCTAATCGTGGGTGTATCTTTATTTTGTCATCACAATAGTTTGCTGCTTGATAATGTTTAGGATTGTGTTTTCCATATGCTTCCAAAAATAGGTCAATAATAATAACAGATGTACTGAAAACCATCAGGCAGGACCTGCAGATCCCATGGACAGAAGTGTTAACATCTGAGTAAACAGCTTTTCTTCTCATTGTCCAGTTAATATTCTTGTAAGGTGCAGATAGCCAATAAGTTGTGTAATGTCATAAGAGAATGTGCTTTGCAACTTTGTAAATGCCAGATTTAATCTGGGGACACCTGAGGTTTTGAATAAAATATGCAGCTGAGGTTTCTTACTGTACAAACTAAGTCTGGATTAACAACAAAAAAAGATTGGCATAGCCTTTTTTACACTGAGGGACTTCTTTTTTTTTTTTTCTCCATCTGTTGAAAACATCTCTGTATTTCCTCCCTGCAATCTGCAGAAACATTAAATATTGCAACTAAGGCAGCTAAATGATTTCTTTGGTTTTCTAGTGTAGTCTCTCTCATCCATGCAGGTTGTGCTCACCACTCGTCATGGAAATGTCAACTGACTGTTGTGACCCTGCATCAGTTGCTGGAGTGGCTGTCCTGGTCTGAGTATGGGAAGAGCTGGTTGGTTGAGTTGTATTTAATTCTCAGGAAACACTCCTCTTCCCATATCAGAGCATGAGTTTGATGGATTGGAATTGTCAGATTAGAGTCTGCGATATAAAAGATTACCAAAAGCAGAAAGATTCCACACTGAGAAGCAGTTGCCTCATTGGGCACCGCACACATCTTTGAGAGAAAGAGTTTTCATAATTGTTTCCTGGGATTAAATCAGCTGGGCAATGAAAGCAGGGCTTGTGTCTACAGATGCTGCTGGAAGCCCCTAATGAGAGGGAGATGCCAACAAATACAGAGAGACTTGGAGGGTGGAAGCAGCTGTACTGTGAAGGAATCCTAAAGGAATTTCAGAGCTGATTAAGGAAGAATTGGAGATCAGAGAAGGACATGGTGAGTCGAGAGAATTTGTCTAAGACAAGCAGGGATTCAGAGGAGAAGCTTTCATGACGTTTTGGCTTGCTAGGATAAACAGCAACTTCATGAAACAGAAGAGATTAGAAGCTGTTGAAAAGAAAAATCCTGTTTAATCTGTTAGATTTTCATAAAATAATACGCAGTCTTTATACAATACTTCTAAAAATGTTAGAAAGGCTTCACCTTTAGATATTTACACTTCTTATAGTTCCTTGCTGCTGATAAACTTTTATGTCCATTTTGCAGCTGGGGCAAGTAGGGTGACGGTAAGATAATGGTGCACTTGGGTCTTCTGTTTACTTTGTGAAGGCCTTTGTGTTCTTATGAGACATGAATGATATTCATGTTCCTGCTCCACTAAATCTGTGGAGCTGGGAGTTGAGGTCTCTTGAGCATCTATTGTGTTTTATGGTGATAAAAGTGACTCCTGTGATGGCAAGAGGGCACCTTGCTTGATAGCTAAATGTGTCAGTAAACTGGATGGTGACAGGCAGGGCAGAAGTTGAGTTAGCCTCAGTGTTTTAAGCAAATAAATCTAAAATTCTCCAAGGGCAGAGGAAGCCTTTTGCTATCTTTGTCTGATAAAACCCTTTCTGAAGAAGTGCAGGGTGTCAGATTGCTGCTGTATAAGATTGCCTTGTGCTGTTGTACAGTCGGCCCGGCCAAAGGAGGAGAGCGAGACAATAATTAGTCATAAAACAGTGTTTTGCCCATGATGCTATCAGTCAGAAAAGTCATAGTATTGCAAAGATGCAAATGATGGCTTAATTATATGCTCCTACCAGCATAAGATGCTTTTAGATCTTTCCTTCAGACTCATGTACTGTGCTAATTAACAGTAATCCAACTGGCAGATCCCAGAGCAATGCTTCTGCAGATTTTTTATTTTTTTTCCAAGCTTATGCTGGAGCTCTTACGTTCTTTTCTTAAATAATTAATAATCATTACTGCCTGCTGTGCTGTGCGTATGTGCTAGTGATCTCGGATCCCAGCATATTTGCACCATTCCTGTTCCTGTCAGCAGCCCGGGCTGGCTCTTTGCGAAGCCTTTCATGTTAAGACCTTCATTAGCTGGCGGTGGGGTATGGATTTCAGTGGCAGTGGGCTTTGATGTCATTAAGTACTAAGCTGTTAAAGGAAGTGCCACCTATTTCATTACTGTGACTATTTTCATCCAATTAAGTTAAACACCGAGTAGAAAACAGATGTGTTTTACTCAATAGTGCTTACTACACAAAGCATTTTTTTTTTAATCTTCAGGAATTCTATAGAATATAGGAAGTGCATAGATCTATAAGAATTCTTTATATAGAATATATATATATTCTATAATCTATATAGTATGTAGATTTCATATAGATATATATATTTTCTATATATTCTTGCTGACTCCACCAATATATATTATAGGTACCACGGTGTTACTGTTCTGTCTAATGGAAAATCAAAATGCAGGTCAGGGGTGATTAACCTCTCATGGCTTCTGCTTCTTCTTTTTTTAATTATTTTTTTAATAATTAATTTCTCTCCCAAGTTGGCTGTAGTTTCTCTCTGCTCCAGCCTGGCTAGGGGAAGGATTCCCNTTCTGTGTTTGCTGAATTAGCTTGAATTCAACTGTATTGCGTTTTGTAACTTTTGTAATGCAGTCCTAATGAGGCAGTGGTCTCGTAACCTAAGGTTAATGTGATTTATGCAGAGAATTTAGGAGGGCCAGGCTGAGGAGCGGAACTGACACACCTGATTCCAGAGGGGGTTCTTCCTCGGGGTGAGCCCAGAGCTAAG
>VXBW01004985.1:985859-1035956 GCA_013400375.1 Thinocorus orbignyianus
TCCCCCCCCCTCACCCCTCCCCGCAACCCGGCCCCGGGCCTCCGCGACCCCTCCCCGGCCTCCCCTGCCCGCCTCCCCGGGGCTGCGGGGCGGGCGTGGGCGCTGGCAGGCCGCGGGCCCCGCCGCACAGGTACGGGAGGTGGCTTTTCCTTTGATTTTGGGGATTTTTCTGGCATCATCCCTTCCATCGTGTGGCACCCTGGCGGTGTCCCACCCCAGCAATGGCCGCAGGTTTTTTTTGCGGCAGGTGAAGGCGTCGGGAGGGCGGGTGTCGCGACAGCAGGCGATAGAGCACAGCAGCAGGCGATAGGGCACAACATCTGGAGGGGCCGGGGCCAGGCAGCCCACCTTTAGCTCCCAAAAGCGTAGGATGCTGCATGGCCTGAGATGCCGGTCACACGCGTGGGAAAAAATGCTTCTCGACCAGTATTTCATAGAGAAGGAGGTAGTTTCTGTATTGGTTAAAACTGTGTTCCGAGAGCATCCGAAGCAGCGCTCAGCAACTTTTAATTTAGTGTGTGTATGGGTGGTATTTGTTGGCACACAGTAGTTCTGTACCTCTTGGGAAGGTGCACGAGAGATTTAGCAGCATCATTTCCCAAATCAGACTGCGTTAGCGCTCCAGAGAGCAGAACAGAGGTGGTACTAGTTTCTGCTTAACATCCAGATGTGCTTCGTCAGGGTGTGTTTGACTTTCAGGCTTGCATTTGCTGTCTCCTCAAGAAGAGACTATTCTGATCTGTTGTATATCATCTTTTATTTGACCGTTCCTCGTCCTGGCACATTGGACAAATTAAGCTTTGATGCTCTGCGAGATGGGAGCGAGACATTCTGCAGATGTGGTGGCTTAAAAAGAAAAACCAAACTCAAAAAAACCCCCAAACATTGGAGGCAAGTTAGGTATTCTGATAGACAAGTTGAGTTTGCTGGTCTGAGTTGGCTCCACTGTGGTGATAGGCAATGTCCAGTGAGTGTTTTACAAATACAATTTCTGAATACATTTATGAAATCAAAATTTCATGCTTAGTTTTTGCTGGCTACTGAAGTTGCAAGCTGTCAGCTTTTGCCCTTGGTAATTTTGGAACCCATATGTGATGTGAAATAGCCTGCTGAAGGACAAATGCTGTGGAAATCGTGAAGAGCGAGGCTACACGACAGACTTTGAGTATTCTTACTTTCAAAATAACTCTTCAAAGTGTGGGGGCATATAAAAAACTATGTATTACTACTTTTTTTTTAATTTTTTTTTTTAATGCAGGCTTATTTTCTTACCAATCTAAAAGCTACTGTTTCCCTTGACTAGCAGATTCAGCTCAAAAAAATGATTTCAGGGGCATTTGAGATACATTGGTGTTGCTTCACGTTGACATTAGTTTAAAAAAAGCATCATCTCTTATTGCATCTCTGGCATACGGGTAGAAATCAGCAGCTTCTTCATTATAATTTAGAATTGCTGGTAAATGTTTTGCGTGCTTTCTTAGTTGATGTGCATTGTAACAGCGTGAATCTACAAGGAAGCATCTAGGATTGAGGGAATGCAAAAGTAAAAGCCGCTGTGAACAAGTGAACTTGGCTAGGTGAAGTTTTCTGGCTTATCCGAAACTGCTCCAAAGCATTTCTAGTTCATTTTAAGTACTGCAACAGCAGTTAGGAGAAGTTATATGGGACATAAAGCACTTTCAGGATTCTTTGTGACATTCAAGTGGGAAGATACTGAAATCTTCACCGGAAAAATCATCCCGTGACCTGATAGGAGTTGTTGTAATAAATACACATCAGGAATACCCTGGTTGTGGTTTGCCTGAACACCTCTCTCTGGTTGTGCAGGAGCTCCACGTGCCACGCCAGCAGGGTATTTGCTCACCATGGGGATTGAAGCGTCTGTCTGTTGTCTTAACGAGAATTGGTTAATACTCTTACACCTCTCTAGGTACATAATAATGTTAAGTCTGAAGTTCTGAATCCCAGTTTTATAGGAAATCTGTAGTCGTATGGATTTCTGCCACTTCCCTCCTTCCTTCATCTGGGGTTATAGAGTACTGTAACTTTGTGAGAGGAGAGAGAATAACCCAAATTGTTTTGGAAACTTTTCTAAACAAAACCAAAAGCTGACCGAAACAAACCCTGAATTTTATAATTGCGAGCATTGACTGTGATATATACATTTATTACTGAAAATTCAAAGTCACCCTGCAGTCACATGCAGGCAGACAAAGCTGACACCTGAATGTGATTGATTCTGAGAAACTCCTGTTAAAGGTTGATGCTTTGCCTGGGAAACAAGGTTTGTGAAATAGATCTGTTTATATTAGTTCAATATGAGTTCTTCTGCAGAATGTTTGTCATCTGTAACCAACATAAACATTTATGATTTCTGTTAAGTATTTCAGTTGTTAAGTTTGTTGTTGACTACAAAGCATGGCTCCTGAGCATCTGACCTAGTTTTAAGCATCAAAAATGCACCCGAGTGCTGTGCATACAGAGAGGCAGTAAGCTTTTTGGAAGCTGCTGTTGAATATCCTTGGAGAAACTTCCAGTAGAGTGAGGGTTTTTTTTGGCTTTTCCTTCCCAAAAAAGGAGAACTGGGTATCTTCAGAAAGACTTCTATACATGCAAATACAAGGCTGTATTGCTTTTTATCACAAGCTGTCATCAGGTTGGATTTCCTGCTGAAATGCAACAAGGCCAGTAGCAGCTGTTGCAGATGGGCCACACCACTGTGTACATAGTGCAGAAGCTATGTTAACGTTAATTAAAACCAATGTTAATGGTTTTAATGGGAAAAACTGTAATCCTAGTAAATGTGCCAAATGTTTCTGTTTCTGGGGGTTGGTGTAAGTTTTATAGCTGGAAGGTGGTTGTAATTTGGTTTTCAAATAGCAGAAAAAGTAATCTGCTCTCACTGTGTTCACAAAGATGTTTACAGTCGAGATGGTAAAGCTGATTGATGGTCTTCTTTATTTACAGTGTCAACAGTAAATGATATGGTATGGTGGGATATTCAGCCCAAAATAAACCTTGATTTGCAGTAAGAAAGATGTCAAAAATCACAGCGTTTAATAGTTTTAATTGAGTCCTCTTTAAAATAGCACTTAGTTCTGTATGTTTTTTTCATAAACTGACTGAAGTCATCGTATCTTGTATGATTCTCTGACTCTATACCTATATAAGTATTTTTTGATTTATTCCTGTCTTCTGTGTTAAATCTTATAAGCAGAAACCATACGAAATTCATATTCATAGTGCCTTTAAAAATTTCTTTTGAAATAACTGTCTACATTGCAGATACTAGAGAAAGATTTTTTTATTTTGTAACTACGTACATGGAAGCAGTTCCAATTTGCTGGTAAAGTAATAGTATCCATTAATTTAATTCCAGTAAAGCTATGGCATGTGTAGAAGTGTGCAAATAGGCCCCGATGCTGTGTTTTGATGCTGATGTTCGCCGAAAATGGAAATTATTGGAATGAAAACATTTTGTCACCTATTCCACATGCTGAGAAACTCTGATAGTCTAATAGTCTTGGTGGTTGGTGTTCTAATGACGTATGTGTGAAATGGTACATAAATAGCTTTTAAACATGCTAAAAAATTTAATTTCATTTAGGGAAAAAGCCCCAAAACATGTTTTTTACCATTGTTGATGCTGTTGTATCTCTGAGAATGGGTAAGACAGTTCTTTTTCCCTTAAAGAGCCTTGGCCCGTCCGTGAACTTCAATTAGCATAAAAGAGCAGATAGACCAGAATGAGCAAAGCTCCTGAGTGTTGATAGGTGAGAAGAAACCAAAGATCAGAAAAATAACCCAAAAAACATTAGTTGGTAATTGGATAAGGAGAACATTCTGCTGACTCTGGGATTTGTTTTCAGACTCAGTGTTGGGGAAGCATGATGGAATGAATGCTCAAAAATATGAGGAAAGTTCATGTCTTGTTTATGCTCGCTGCTGGTGATGTGACAGGGTGTTACAGTGCTTAGGTGCCCTGCAGATGTCTGTTTGAATTTGGGAAGTGTAATCAGATTTCTTGCTTTTCAACAGGAAAACCCCCCCAAAACCCAACAGATCTATAATAATTATGGTATTTTAAAAACAAACAAACAAGCTCCACAGCCTAAAAATTTTATCTGGAGATAAATTGCCGGGAAGAAACCCTAGAAATTTCAACTTCTTGCGTCTTGGAAGTTTTGTGACTAAATCAATTACTGATTGGGGAGCAGATATGGAGCCAATAGATTTGTACAACCATTGCACTTGCCTCAGGTTATTCTATTTCTTGCAAGTATGTAGACCAAGAATGTGTTTGATTTTTCAGAAAGTCCATTTTCTCTATGTAATGAGGGGTAACTACGTACATGGAAGCAACTTAAGTAATCAACTCTGTTTATGACCATGGCCAAGCTCCGAAACTTTCTGACTCAGTTTATCCTTCTATAAAATTAGTTGAGTACTTCACAAGAATGTTAAGGTGTTTAATTAAAGTGTAATTGTGTTGCCTCTGAACTCATCCAGGTCCTGATTCAATGCACATTGAAGTTGGTGAGTAGCTTTTAATTAATTTCATTGAGCTCTAAATAAGTAGACGTGTACACACCCCCATCTACACTTAAAGGAGACGTGACCTAAATTTTTGCAGCAGAGTTTTCAGTAGAGCAACAGCCTAAATACTGAAAGAGTTTCAGTTGAACTACAGATGGAAGGCTTTTTGCCGAAATGAGAAGGGGTTAGTGCAACTGCAGGGATCTCTGGTGCCTGTTGCCGCGCTAATGTAATTTTAATAGAGTTTCTGAACTTTGGAGTGTGCTGGAAAACTGCAAATTTCATTGTGTGCCAGCAGCTTGGCTCGGTTGGTCAGGGGAGGCAATATCAGACTTCAAAATAAACACAGCAACTGAATGTTTATGCAGAAATGATCAGCCATAACACACTTAAAATATAATTAACTTTAGGAGTTGATGCCAAATTGAGAAAAATGGGAGCATTCACATCTGCTTAGCTGCTTTTTTTTCAGGAATGTCTGTAGATGCCAGATTATACTCATTGGTTTATGTGGAATTCGTGAAAGGTTTTGCTTGACTGCAGAGGTCAGAAACATCAGGTTTTATTTTAAACAGAACTTTTTATCACTAAAGATTTGGTCAGCAGCTACAGGGGACTCTGCAAAATAAACCTTTCACATAAAACTGTAACAGTTTTCTTAACGTTTCGCTCTCGTAATTCTTAGTTCACTAGGTCTTACAAAATATTTAAACCTTAAATAAAATTCTCTGTGTGTAATAGTGTGTGTGAGGAAATATGGTTCTGGCACCTTGTTCTTAATAAATCCATTTAATTGTTCTTTTCTTGGTAGCTGCAGTTTCTGACGTGACTGCTATAAGCTCCTTCCTTTTATTGAGAAACTAAACATAGTAAAGATGTGTTGTAATTGTACTAATGGTGTGGGTAGTGCAGAAATCTGTCTAAAACTCCAGTAATTCTCTTCCTTTTGCCTTAAATTGGTGGTTGTTGCGTACATGAGCTCCTGGAAACTTTCTGAAGTCATCTGGAATCTTACAGTATCTTTAACTTCTCTCAAGCGTTGTTGATAATGGTCTCTGGGCTGTTATTGGTGTATATTGGATTTTGATTAATCAAAGCAGGTGTTCTTTCATCTGCATATGCTCCCATTCTCAGGAGCAAATGCAGTTTATCTTGTGAATGCACCGAACTTCATGTATAAAGGAACTCTTGAAGCAATCAGGTTTAAAGTATTTCACTTCATTTAGTGTTGAGTTCTGAATCAATCGAACTTGTCATGCAATTCCTCATGCAGTTTTCCATGCAGCTCAACTCGATCACCTTTAACATATGTGCATTTTGGGGTTTGCCTGTGATTCTTCCAGTTGTCATTGTATTCTGAAACTAATCAGAGCCAGGGCTGATTTGAGCTTGCTGTAACCCTTAAAAAAATCTCTGTGGTCAGTAGTTGATTTCTCTCCAGCCCATATGTGTTTGTACAGCAGTGCTAAAAGGAGATTTCTGCTGTCAGACCAATGACCTCAGACAGGTTTATTTCACAGTTCAGGGCTCATGTAATTAAGGTAACATTCAAAATTGTGGCTAGGGAGGAAGGAAATTGCATCTCTTTTCCTGACAAATAGGAAGCCTCTTGAAGGCAAGATTTCCTTCTTTGGAATCCCACTTTACCAAAAACTTTAAAAAGCAAAGTAGCTGTGACAAAATTGGTGTGTAATTAGGAATTCGTTTTGAACTTGTGAAGGTTTAAAGTCCCCTCCTAAAATCCAGAAGGATTTTTTTCTGTCAGATGTCTTTGCAGCATGGTCTTGTTTGGCGACCTAAAGAAGGTGCTTTTTGGTTTTAGGTAAGTCCTTGAAAGACAGGAGCTGCTGCACTTTTGCAAATATGGTTAGAACAGGAGTTCAGACCAGTTTAACCAGTACCAAGGAAAGTTCTCAAGGAATATTGTTGTATGAAGGTCCTAGGAGCGGGGGTTTCTTGCCCATGTCACCCAATAATATCAATGATGATTAAGTATCACCCAGGAGGGAAAGGTTTTTTGCTGTGGTTAGTGCAAAAAAGAGGATCAATGAGTATATTCATATCAGCAAATAGCTAAATAGTTTGACTTTCAGCAAGAGTTATTAATAAGTAATATCTCTTTAAATGGTTTCAAAAACTTAACCATGCATTGATTCCAGACTGAGCCCACTTTTCTTTTTGGTTTATCTAGAACACCCAGGGAGAAAACAGCACAGAAGATTTTAATTTTTTATTCCCTCTCTAAAGAGGCAAGATAAGTAGTGTCATGAGGGCTTTATTTATCACAGTTTTACAAACTTTATTGATGTATGAGGCCACAACAACATGTCATGTTGTCCAATGATTAGGCAATTTTGCCAGTCAAGAACTATTAATCTCAGAGTCTACAGTCCTAAGACTATACTTTGATAGAATATTGCAAAATATTAAAATGCTAAGTAGTCATCAACCTAATAACAGCTCATCTTTTCATTGCTTAAGGAAAATCTAGTTAACCATAATCTCTTGGCTGTAAAAGATCTGTAGGCATTTTCGGGGGAAAAATGCATATGATCTGGCATTAATGATGTTCAGATGTTGGTATAAATTACAGGGCAGTGCAGGTCACGTTTTATATTGCAAGCAATCTCTAATGTGCTGGGCATCTGCAGGAAGATCCTCTGTGGGTGAGTACCAAAGAAATGCCTATAAATACGGTGGTGAAGCCCGTGCAGTGGGCATTACTCACGGTCTCTGCTGTTTCTGGTTAAATACAACAATGTGGGGCTTAAGCTGCTGAGAAGTTGGTCACTAGACCACAGGCAGCTTGACTCCAAATATGGTACTTCTGGGTTTTGGGGGGGTTTTACTGCATCCTCGTAAACTGGAATTAAATGTTATTGTTGCTTTAACTGCTTACAGATACTTACTGGAATTTGGCCTGTTTTAACTTTAGGCTGTTCTATGGTGTTTTGGGATCAGTTGGTGGTGTCACTGGTGGTGTTGTTACAGTTGACTGAAACATCACATTTTTGCAGTGGACATTTTAATTTTGAAAATCTGCATACAAATGCAGTATTAGCAAAACAGTCTGGAAGCAACCTGAATGCTGAAGTGTTTCTACGTTAGAAATACTGGTAATTCCAAATGTGCCCTCCTTCATGCACGTCTGTTTCCTGTTCCATTTCAAGCCACTTGAGAATTACTGAAGGCAGAAAAACCCTCCTGCAGCTTTGGCATATACGCACACCTATCTGCATCAGTTTTGACATTGTACTCTGTTGTGTAGGCTTATTTTAGGTTCATAATGAAAACTGAACCAATTTCTTGCTTCTACAGTCAGCTAATCTTTTTCACTGCTGATGCTTCAGGAATGTAGGGTGTTCGTGTATCATTTTTTAACCTGTTGAGTTTAGTTTCTGGCATATAGATGGCATTTTTCAGTAAAGACCAGTTTTAATGCTAATGGTCTATAAATTTTCCAAGGACTGTGGGTGCAACGTTACCACTTCTTTACAGAGTGTCTCTGAAAACATGACTTTGGTCATCAAGGTGTTTGACATTGCAAGAAACGCAGTGACCACAATTAATGGTCTCGCTCTCCTGTGTTTGTGTCTTGGCCTTGGTTCAGTTTCTGCAGTGATCATAGAGCAGACGTGCTGCTCTGTCACTGGTGTCTGTAATTAATGGTCAAAAAACATGGTACTTCATAGGTGGGGGTGTGATGTGGATACACGTTTCTACAACGTGTGTAGCACGCCTACCATATAAAATGGGATAGATTTATTGAAAACAATGTGATTCTTGTAGGCTGTAAAATTTTTATTTACTGGTTTATGGTTGAAGTTAAAATCCATCTGTGAAAAATAAAGATAATTTCCTAAGAAGAAGAATCAAAAGCATCTGAAGGTTGTTATGCCTGTCTGCTGGAAACGTCACCTTCTGTTTCTGACAGGGCAGGGTATTGATGAAGAGATCCATAGGAGGCTGTGCCGTACGGTTTGGTTTTGATGACGGACACGTAACACTATTTTTTTAAAACAGTAATTCCTGTGTGGGATACCTGGTAGTTAGCATCATTGACTATCTATCATTAGCAACCAATTTCCTGTCAGGAGGATCTGTAGCTTGGTTATAAGTAGGGGAAGAGGCGCAGGAGCCTCTGTGGATGCTGGTGATGGTGAGGACAGGAGCAGCGCTCGGCAGCCCAGCTGTTGGAGACCCTCTTGAGTAAAGTACTATAATGTTCTTTCACAATTGTTTCTTTGAGTGGGATAGAATTTGTGTATAAACTGCTGTAGCTGGGTTTTGTCACCTTCTAAAGAATTTTTTGACAAATTCACCTTTGAAGTGTGAATGCCTTTGTGAAATGAAAGTCTTTTTTTTAAGGTTTTGTTGCTGTTACTACGTTAAATTTCAGAGGCTTCAAGTTGACTGACGTGAACTACCCAAAAACCTGTGCTGCCTCTTTTAACTGTATGAGATGTTAGATCTCTTCCCTTTGAGAGACTGCTGCTAAAAAAAAAATTAATGTCTGATTTTGTGTGCCTGAAGGTCAGGAAGAAAGCATTAATTTCATAAAAATGGTGATCATAGTGGTAGGATTTATTTTATTTTTTACAGTTAGCTTGGTGTAAGAACTGTTTAGTATATTGGGAAGTGTTTTTGAATGTACTTCGTTACTACTTTTGAAGTCCTTTTTGAAATTCTGAAAGGTGATCCAGCACTGGGAAAAAACCCACCTGCTTGTTCTTACAGACTTTCTTGCTTTTTTCCTGTGTTTAAATGGCAGCGTTTGGGGCTGTTTCCTGTCCCTCTTCAAGAAGGAGGACTGTACTGTGTTGTTAAGAATTTAGATCTAACATTTAAGAGATGTAAACCTGCCCCTGGAGTTCCAGCTGTAAATTGACCAAAATCTGACAGTGGGGTTGAGGTTCTAAAGTCAGCTAAAACATAATTCTGAACATAGTAACGAAGACAAAAACCCTCGTATTAAATGTTTCAGCTCTCGCTGTTCACCTATAAATAGGTAGCTGTTATGAATTCTTCATTGTCATATCCCTCTGGAGATGGGAATTAATCCAGTCTCCAGCTGCCTGCGACTGAAGGTCATGAGTCAGACTGAATTAGAGGAAAAATTGTAGCAGGGTTTTGACTTTGGGTTTCAGGCTCCAGCTTGGAAGGATTTTAGGGCTCTGGCTGTTCTCTGTAAAATGTCATCTGAAAATTAACAAGACTTAGAGGTGCAGCATCTCCTTGTGCTGACGAGCTTCCCTGTGTGACCGTGTTTTAACCACTGAAGTACTCCAGAGTGGAACTGTGGAGGCTAATAGCTTAACCTGGGATAATGATGTCGTGGAGCTAAAGGGACCTCTTCACGCTGGCTGTTAACTCCAGTCGTGTAACGCAAAGGAAACCTGCGGCGGTTGGTTTTATTCACCATAACTCCTCATCTAGGCTTTTATAATCCTGCCCTGTTAATTGAGGTTATTAGCTCCCTTGAACAGAACCAGACAGATTCAAGAAGAAAAGCATTGTAGGTGGAACTAACTCCTGTTGAATTTCTTTAGGTTTTAACTGGAAATGATACAAGATATTAAAGAGGTAGGCAACTGTGACTTAGATTTTAAAGTGTTTGCCAGATGGTTGCTTTAAGTACCCTGAGTTATTAAGACCGAATATGAAAAATATTACATTTGCTGACAGTTTACTGCCTTTTTTTCCCCCCCTTCTTAATTTAGGCTGTGCAGATTGTTCCATTTCACTTTATTTTTCCCATACCAGTAAAATGTGGATGTTAGGAATTGCAGCATCACAGAGGGGTACAGTGTCGGGGGATGTGTGTAATTTGAAGGAACAAAAGCTCGTGTTGCTTTCTCATTGCATTAAATAGGGATGTCTTAAAAACTAAATGAGATACTTACTTAAAATAGTTTGCCTTATGCAAAATTTACAAAATCAGGTTTTAGTGTTTTTTTTTTTCTTCTTGATTCCTGTGGCATTGTCCAGCAGAGAGGCCCTTCCAGGTTTTGAATTGGTAAGAGTATAGGTGGAAGTGAAGGAAATATTGTAATTTTCAATGGCTATCTGTTGGAATCCTTCCCCTGAAAGCATTCGGTCAAAACGATTCTTGCCAGTGAGCTTGAGTTTCCTTCTGCTTGCTCCTTTCCATCTGCTCTTAAAACAGAGTAGTTAGGAGAAATCTGTACCCAAACTAAGTTTGTGTTTTTTATAAAGTGAGAACACAGTAGCTGGTGGTCTGAATCTAGTTAAGAAAAAACAACGAGGTGGGGAGCTAACTACAAAGACAATATTTTTTGCTATAACCTGTGCTGTTGTATCCAGGGTCAGTTATTGAAGAGAAAGTTGATGTGGTTTCTTAGTTTGTTTTTGGGAAGGGTTATATTGTATTTTCAATATAAACTTCTCAGGACAAGTGTAGAGAGGACGGAAGCATCTCTTAATACTAGTGGAAAAGTTTAAAAATAGTTAATCCCTGTTGATAACATACTCGTAAAGAAGCCAAGATGTTTTTCAGTGCAGACATACCCACATCTTCTGGTTCCAAACGCGTGCTCAGTTTCTTCTAATCTCTGATTTGCTAGAAAGTTTAACTTCAACCTATGGTGTTTTGCATGATACTTAGGCTTTCTCTTGCCAGGGGGACAGGACCCCCAGCCCAAGAGGTGGGTTTTGGCAGATGGAGATCAGAGTGGGGATGTGCTGGGCTCTGCTTGGTCCCCATGCTGGGCGTTGGGAAGCAGAAACTGTCCCTGAAATACTTACCCAACCCTGCTGTAGGCACCACTGGGAATGAAGGTCTGAAGAATAGGACAACTCTTCCGTTCCTCTACTGACCAACCTCCTCTGCGGCTTGGGAAAGGCAGGGAATATTCTCAAACTCAAAATGTTTTGCCAGCTGGGCTGGAAATTTTGGCTGTAATACATAGATCCTTCTAATTTATTATTCTGTCTTGTGAATTGTATTAAAAATGAGAACTAAATTTCATTCCCTGTGCCTGCCAAACACAGGAAAATTGGGTGACCCAGTTATGTCCAGTTGCAGTGTGTTGGATGGAGCAGGACAAACTTGTAGGATTTAGTCTTTTAGTACATTTTAGTGAAGAATGTCATAATTTCAGACTAATATTACAGCACAAGTTAGTCATTTTTGTGAGAAAGGAGTTGACTAATGGCATTGGAGAGCAGAACCAGCTTGGCTGCAAGGTAGATAAGGTATTGGCAGCCCGAACTTCCCTGTTGGCTTCGCACCTTTGCCTCGCCCGTACCTGGAGAGACCAGTTCCAGACTGGATGGAACAGCGCGTTCCGTAGGGCTTCATCAGCCTTTGGCATTTCTTCCTTTAGTGCTAGTGATTTTGGGATCTGATGACCAGAAATGCAGCTGTGACCCCAGTATTCCTTTGCTTAGGCCAGTGAGTATCAGTGAATTTGTAACTGGACTTCTGAATAGCTCTGGCTGCGCATTCTTTGGAATGAAGAGCTTTCCAGTTGAGTTGTGTGACTGCTGTGGGGATTCCTTCAGTCCAGTACACAGCGATTCTTGGTTTTTTCTGTCTCCTTGCCTGTTTTTTTGGGCTGAAAATACAGATGGAAATGTTATCTTTTAGGGAATGTTTCTCATATACAATGTAATACATCTGGCAAGAAAAGGTAAATAAATTGATTCTATTTTTTTAACTGTAAACACTGGGAGTCATTAGTGCTGTTGACAGAAATTTACGTATAATGTATGGGATGTGCAAAATTTTGGTTTTAATCTTTGCTGATCAGCTGACTTGCAGCTGCCAGCGTCCTGCGTGTGGCATGGAGCACCCTCCTGCTGGATCAGGTTCCTCATTCTGTTGTAATTCACTGACACACACTTTAAAAACATTTATTTTCAGTTAATATGTCTTAGGTTTTAGCTTAAACTCATTAAACCTCCCCATGTTTGGGGAAGCAGTGCAATCTCTTAAGTGGTAGGAAGTAAAGCTAAGACTGTGACCTTTTTCTGTTTGCTGTGTGGACATCTCTGAACTTCACTGCTTTTACATTTTTTTTCTGTTTATTAACAAATACTCTTCGTAGCAATCTCTGACCCAAGTGCAAACCATTGTAGGGAAGTAGAAGGATAAGGATGGATTAAAACTGAAGTCTTTGTGCTTAGAAGAGTTCTCATACAGTTTCCATGTTAGAGGACCTTGCGTGGTTTTGTCTGCTCTTAAGTCCTGGCTGGGAATGTAAGCCCATTGAGGCAAGACTTGTTTTGATTGTAAATGAGTGTAGGCAAATTAAACTGTGTTCTGACCTTGCAGGAATAGAAGGTGGATGTAGGTGAGCAAAGAAAGAGAATTCGGAGCTGGTAATCGCAGCTGAGGCAAAGAATTGCCTGACCTGAAAAATGCTTCGTGATAAAATCATGGAATTGTCTAGGTTGGATGGGACCTTTAAGATCATATAGTCCAACCACCAACCTAACTCCGAATAAAAATAAAAAAAGAGACCAAAACCAAACCAAAACATCACTAAACCATGTCATTAAGCACTATGTCAACCCGTCTGTTGAATCCCTCTAGGGGTGGTGCCTCAACCGATTCCTTTGGCAGCCCATTCCAAGGCTTAATAATCCTTTCAGTGGAAAAATTGTTCCTGATATCCAATCTGAACCTCCCCTGGCACGACTTGAGGCTGTTTTCTCTTGTCCCTTCGCCTGTGACTTGGGAGAAGAGACCGACTGCCCCTGGCTACTCCCTCCTTTCAGGGAGTTGCAGAGAGCGACAAGGTCTTCCCTCAATTTCCTTATCTCCAGGCTGAACACCACCAGCTCCATCAGCCTTTCCTTATAAGACTTATTCTCCACAGGGATGGATGGTTGTGTAGCACACAGGTCTGTCAGGGCTCTTGGGACTGAGGGCAGGACTCGTGTTTGCAGTGATTCAGCTGTTCCTCAGCTGTCCTGCTAAACTCTTTCTTGTATTTTGCACTTCTTCCCTCCCATCCCCAAACTACACAGTTGCAGAATATTTTTAGATCTTGTTTCTTAGGGTTCATTAGAGCTGAGTATGGACATTTTGATATGCAGCTGAAAAAGTTGGAAGTGTGAGCTGCCATTTAGAACAGATAAGTGCAATTTGGTAGGAGAGCCTTTTTGTGACGTTGGACTGGTCCCCAGGTCTTTTAAGTTTTACTTTGTTCTCATACTTTTAAGAAAAAGTAATGAGACCTGATTGATTTATTTTTATTTTTTTTTTAATATTTATTTACTCCAGTCATTTTTGGAGCCTTTAGCAGTGAAGGTGCTTGTTAGTCAGAAGATATGCTTTGTGGTTTAGCAGAGAAGTTCTCAGGTTCTGGTGTGCAAGCTTGATGTTCCATCGGACTTGTGCTTGGAAGGGAACCTGTCTGTGGTATAAACCTTCTGACTGGTCATGGAAAAGGGCTGTGTGGAGACTGTTTCGATTCTCAGTTGAGTTCCCCTGAATTTCCAGGGTTAGTAAATGTTTGATCTTTCAATTTTTAGCTGTATTTGGTGTTACGTGTATCAAATGCATAAATTACTATTATTTGCAATTTATGGGGGTGCGTGGGGAACTTTTAACGGTCACTATGAATATGTTGTTGCTGTCAGTAGGACAGAAGCTTGTCTCAGCAGTGGTTGCCTCCCGTGCTCTAACCTTTTCCTTTAGGAAGGAGTTCACAGGGTTGCGTGGTGAGTATTTGTGCAGTGGTGGTGATGGTGGGGTGTCTTTGAACTCCACAGAAATGAGAACAGCAATTAGTTACCGCAAATGGTCCTCTTGTCAGTGCTGTAGATAATCTTTCTTGGGACTGCATTGCATATTTAGAGGGCAAGAACAGTGGGAACTAATTAGTGAGGTAGGGCTTAAATAATCCTTTCAGAGCAGGCAATTTCTCTTCTCTGGAGAGGTGAAATGATTCTTTTAAGCCATTGAAAAAGCTGTGCTGCTTCCAGCATTTGGCAGTAAGAGGTTCTGTGGAGAACCCACGGGTGGAGGTAGCAGGTATTTTGGATTCAGCGTTTCTCTGATGAACCTGGTGTACAGAACACTTGGGGAGCTTGAGCTACTCCTGTCTAATTTCCCTGTGGGTAAAGACATCTGCATGTGGTGGTGAGCACCCATGAAAGGAATTGAATTAGTCTAGATCCCCCTTCGCTTGTTTACCACAAAAAAAAAAAAAGTATGTTTGGTAAATTTAAACTGGACTTTATTAATAAATAGTGCAGGTATGTATATCTTTCCCAATCAGAAACTCGTAATTAAGTACAATAATTTATGCTATTAATTGTATGATTCTCCTGTAATACTGTCCTGAGTAGCGGGCACTTGGTGTTTCATTGCACATTCAAGGGCTTGAACTGTCACTTCCCTTGTGAGGTTGAGCTGCTTGTCTTAGAGCCTCCTGCAATGGGTAGGAAGAGTTGTATATTCTTACCATGCTTGGATACCCAGTGTCAGTTGTAAAATATGTTCAGAAATATGTCACAAGTCTTAAAAAAAAAGGGGGGGGTCTGTAAGTGTTAGCTGACTGAACAATGAGCTGAGTCTGAAATTTCTGCAGAGAGGGTTTTCCAGCCCAGCTTTCAAGTGCTGTTTTTCTCAATTGCTGTATTCAGATAACATATGCATAGTTGAAAACAATATTTTTGGTCAAAATAAGCATGCTTTACATTTTCTTTCTAGTTTTCTTCAAATCTTTGGTAAGCTTACAGCTATTTTTGGTTTTTTACTAGAAGTAATTATATGTCAGGACATTTATTGGTTTTTCCAGGGAGTTGGGTTTTATGCTGAAAGCTTCTTAAAGAATGCAAAGCCTGAATGCATTCCATTCTCAAGTGATTGGGAATGGCATTGGTATGGCCAGGGTGTAAATCTTGCAGATGAAGAATGGCTTGACCTTTAAAAAACTTACTCTTTAAAAATAAAAAGGGTCTACAAACTGCAGATAAGCCTACACTTTTAGGAGTTTTGGCTAGACTGTGTTCTAAAGCAGACTGCGATTCAGAGTACATTGAATGTGAAGGGTCTTTCTGGTTTTCAGCTTTGTATATTTCTGTAATGCTTTATTCATTTGCTTTCACAGGGCAGTTTCCTCGTACATTTTTTCCAGCTACAATCACTAATCGGGACAGAACACGTGGGTTAACTGATCTTCTGTGGTTTTTGAAGCAGGTACGTTGGCAGGGAAATCTCTGCTCTTTTATTTCTTGGGGAATAGAGGGGGAACGATGATGATAACTTCATTTATGTGCCAGAAAGAATTGCAGGGGTAAAGAAATTCTGCTTAAGCAACATTTCGTTATGTGTAGCATATTAACGTAGCTTTCTTGGGAAAGCCAAGTTGATAAGTACTTTGATAAGATTTTCATAATAAAGGTGGATTATGCTGTGTGGCTTTCTAAATGGTTTTGCACACTTACTGATGTAATATGTGCTGGGTCCTGTTGTCATCCTAAACTGTGTCTTGTAGAAGCTTCACATAACAGAAGCAGAGATGTGTTAATGTTTTTCGTGCTGGGGTCTCAGGACTTTTTTGTTCTCTTACTTTGATGTCATCAAGTAGAAGAAGCTGCGGTGACTGAGGCTATCACCCAAAATAATTGTGCAGTGTATGAAGAGCAAAGTGCAGTCTTAATTCACTCTATTTCTACCCGTGTTTTGCTAGCTTTTGAGCCACATTGTGTGCTTTTCCCCCCTTTGTTGCTTACTAACTTGGTGAAGCATTTGCTGAATGGACAGGTGTTAGTATTTTTATCCTTCCTCTGAAATAGGTAGCTTTGTGATAAATCCATCTTGGCTGAAGTTTATTTTAGAAGAACCAGGTTTAGACAGGAATTTCTATCACCCCTTTTTAAAGTTTTAAAAGTAATAAACAACTGGAAGACTGTTATGGTGAATAATGACATGTACAGCCTACAGATCTCTTATCCTATCTGATGTGTAGAGGAATGCTGAATTGTGGTCTCCCTGGCTGGAATGGGGGCAGCTGTGGCATCTTCTTGGTGCTTGTGTGTGTGGTGCCACCTATTGATAGATATCCCACATAATTTGTTCCATTTTTAAATGATAGGTGTGTTACCACATTACAGTTTTTTGCTGATGTGCTTTTTCTTCTCCAGACTGATTTGTTTGACTGCTTGTATGGCACCTTCCCCTCTTCAATTAACAGTATTAAATAAAAAAGGAGGTGGGGGGGTACGTGTGTTAGTGTAGTATTAAGAACCAGTCACAACCTTTCAGACTTAGTTGGTATCTTGATAAACACTTACTGTTCTATTAATCTCTGTCTATGCATAATTAGTCTCTTGTTCACTGTCTTATTTTGTTCCTTGTCTCACTATTTGATAACACTTGTCAGCACTTGGTAAATTACACTGTGGAGTACATGCCTAGTGACATAATCCAAGCTACTTATTTGAGTTGACACCTCACAAAAAATATGGGCTCATTTTATTCCCTCTTCCAAAAGCACTTTGCTGATACTAGCCCAAAGCCACGATGGCTTTGCACGCTGACAGGCTGCAGGTTTCCAAGCAGAACCATCTACAGCAAATCAGCATAATGCAAATCTTCTTCCCACTGGAAGCTGAAGCAAGTAGGACTGGTGATGGAGCCTTCTCCACTTTCTACTACTCTTATCTTCATGCTGAGCAATGTGGGTGGTAAAGCCTGTCCCAGCAGCTGCTACTGAAGTTTGCATTGCCTCTGACTCACGCAGGAGGGACTATGTGTAATTTTAAAACTGTTTCCACACCCAGATTACTTTCCCTTAAAAGTACTAATGAAAATAAAAAGAAGGGAGAGTTTGGTAATGACTACAGGAAAACATTACATGGAAAACAGTGTTTGAACTGCTGTGGTACAGGCTTCACTAAGCGTGACGTGCGTGTGGTGCATTCCCTTGGTTACTGAGGTTCAGAAAAGCAGATTTATGGCTTAGGGTAGGACCAGACCCAGTTCTGTGAATGAAAACTAATGGGAGAACTGTTCTGGAGCTGCTTCTCTGAGCTGTGCATGGTGGAGGAGTGGCTGGTTTACACCTCCATGCGCAGATTCCTTGGTAGGGGTTACGTTTCTCAAGACGTGGTGCTTCAAAGAGGTTAGTTTATGCTGCTGTACTAGTGTATTATATGAAGCATAATTATTTTCTAAATTCAAAGTGGACATTTTTACTATTGACTTAAAAATTATCTCATAGCATATTTATTAATGGAAGCTGAAGAGTATGTCTGAACATTTTTTTTAATTATTATTTATTTATTTTTGTCTTGGTAAACAGCCTTAAATAATGTGGAACTCATATAATTACCAGATACTCAAACAACAAAGTGTAATCATGCTCTGTGCTATAGACTTCAGATAGCGTAGCCTGTTTATTCCATAATGTAATTATGTTTTATTAAAATAGAAAAGCAAAACTTCAGCCTTAAAGTGATATGAGAAAGGGCGATCAACTCTACTGCTTCCCTGCTCCTCTTAACTCTTCAGCTCCAAAACCATTTTATAAATTGTATGAACTTTTGTAAAAGTTCAGTGGCCTTTTTCTATACAATATAAAAAGGATAAAAGAGAGAGGAGAAAGACTTAAGAGCTGAGATACTATCCAGCCTTTGTTTAGCCATTGCAGGTTTAATGGCTGTGCATTTTGCATCCTGTTTTCATACTTGTTGTGCTTATTTATGGGAAAAAACCCAAACCACAGGCTCTTCTGTCAGTGTGATTCTTTTATCTAGTTGTTAGAATTCTTTTTTTCTACTTAAGCCATAATGTAACACCAGATAATGAGCTAGTAGGGATGTGAACATCGGCCTCTTTGAATGTTTGAGTTGCATACATGAGGCTCCATTTTGCTGTTTGCATTTTTAAGGGTTTCTCTGATGTAGCATCTGATTCCTTCCTCTCCCAGACTGTTAAGTGCTCTGCTCACTGGTGAAATATAGATAGTTTGGAAATTAAAACTTCTCCTATTATACCCCATTAGCTGTTTTAGTTTGGTTTTTTTCTGATCTGTCTTCAGGAAATCCGGGAGCTGGCAGGAGGGGAATGAACCGTGAGGGCGTCCCCGGAAAGAGTCCGGAGGAGATGTATATTCAGCAGAAAGTGAGAGTCCTGCTCATGCTGAGGAAGATGGGATCAAATGTAAGATGTGCCATCATTGCCTGTATTTTTTTGGCTTTCCACACAGTTTTGTAGTGACTGGGACAGTGCTTACGGGGATGGGCAGGTGATGGTCTGATTTTATCACTGAATTGTTTATAGCCATCATTGATTTAACTGTTATCTGAAGTTAAACACAATTGATTTGTGCTTAAATATTAGGAGGCTTGGGATGCCTGAAAGTAAATCTGAGCCATCTGATCAATTTTCTGCATGCAGTAAAGTTTTAGTTATTGAAGAAACAGTAAAGTAAAGCAACTGCTTTAAGGCAACTTTGAATCTCTCCATGAGTGCGTGATGTCCCAGTTTGCTGCTGTGTCCTTGCTGATGGTATCGTTTGCACAAACAAGAGCAAGATTAGACTGCTGCAGGGTAGGATAGAGGCAACTGTGACATTTCTTATTGGGAAGTGGGAGATAATGTCTTCAGTCCTCCTTCATCTTCCCTTTTGCTGTCTCTTTGTGCGTTTCCAGCTGACTGCTAGTGAAGAGGAGTTCTTGCGCACGTACGCAGGGGTAGTGAATAGCCAACTTAGCCAGCTGCCTCAACACTCGATTGATCAGGGTGAGTACTGGGTTTGTGTGCCTCGTGTTCATTTAATCTGTGAGAACAGGCTCAGAAAATATCAAATTTAGGTTCCTGTATTTCTGTAATACTGTGCCCTCTCCTGCAATCTGGGATCTGCAAGTCATTGCCTGCTGTATCTTTGGAAGAGAACTAGAATGGACTGTTCAGCAGGCGGTTTTATTTTAACAGGTAAAGTCCAGTCTTGGCTATATATAAGGTTTCATTAGGATGAAGAGCACTGTTAAACATCTTATTCTCCCTGATAACTGATGGTCAAAGTCTCTTGAACTGAATGTATGTATATAGCTTCTTACTCTATGTAACGTGTTAAATGTAAATAAATACTAGCCTGATTATCTTTTTTTGATGTAGGTGAAGTTAAGTTCAGGTATGCATAGATCCTTCTAGATCTGAGTGTGTGACTGTATTTGGTGTGGATCATCTGCATGAGATGACTTTCATCTAATTTTTTGATATTTTTTTTTTTTCTTAAACTGTGCTTAAACATCTGTTCTTACAAAGGAACAAGACCGGGGGTGGCAAGCGTTCTCTTTGCACGCTTCAATTTTTATAAGAAAATAAGATGTAAAGTAGATACAGATTTCTTAAGTACGGAAGAATTTGTTACGTATATGATAATTTAGTTACTGTGACTCTAGTTGCTTGATAACACTTTTCTCACAAAGTGAAATGGAATCATCTAACAACATCTTTTTGTTTTTCACATTTCCATGAATGTGGAAGTGCAACGTTAAGCAGAGCAAGCAAGAGGAGGAATTTGTCTCATGTTGCATTTCTTTAATTTGCACAGCATAATTAATTCCCCGGCGGGGGCAGTAGATGTGAAATTAGTTTACAAATCTGTTTTGGTTTGTTTAAATTCCCGTTAAGGGTATGCAGTATGTGCTGCTTTTGTGAATTCTTTTCAGAAGTCTTAGTGAACAACTGTGTGGTGCTGCTCTGGATCTACTAATATCTTCTGAACCTGAATGTTTCGGAATCTTTGTTTCCTCCCCTCCACAGACCTTGTGCCAGATCACATCCATAATGTGGGATTTGGTATTGAAGGAGTATTGTCAGACATGTATGCCAGAAAACTGAGCTGAGCAGAAATTTAATATAGATCTCAGATGTTTAGAAAACCATTAGAAACACAACCTGCACAAACTTGCTCATTGGTTTTAAGCCGGAGTGTTCATTCCTCGCATAGCTCAGGGTCTGATGGAGATAAATGTATTTGTATGTTTTGGCTCAGAAGACACAAACTTTTCTGCCAGTCTAAAATGAAAATTTGCTGGTTTCTTGTCAAAAATGGAGGTAGACGTATTCACTTAAGAAAGACTGTCTAAGCTAGCATTTGTCAGCATTACCCCTAAAATACCTACATTTCTCACAATGAAAATGTATGCTGAGTTACCTGTGCTTTGGCACAGAAGAGATAATAAAACTGGAGGACCAGCCAGGGGATACAGACACTCTGTACAGCTGAGCTTCTGCACAGCTTGAGCTAAACTGCCTGATTTTGTTATTTGTAAAATTACTTTTTTTTTCCTCACTTTGGAGACTTGAGAATTTGAATTTTGACATAATGTTTAAACATAGTCAAAAGAGAGACCAACACTTAGTTTGTCTGTTTCTAGACTCACTAATGATGCAATACAGGAAACATAAGAGCTTCATACGTGGTTCAAAAAGTTGGTTTTGTCTCCTATTTGAGCAGATGCTAACTGATCTTTTTCTGTCATCATTTTCTTAAAGTTCTTGATGATTGTAAAAACTTGAGCCATAGGGAAGTGAAGTCCTCTCTGATGCTTGTTTTGATCTAATCTGGGACACTGCTGTCTTTACTGGAAGATTTGACCCCACAATCTACCTCCAGTCCTCCCACATTATCATTAAACGAGTGGTCTCACAATTAAGATTTTTCTTGGTAAAGGGGGAAAAAGAACGAAGAAAGAAAAATGCTCAATATTTAGAGTAGTGGGAAAGGATGTTGGCTCTTTTCATATTCAGATATTAACTCCAAATTATGTAGTGAACAGCATGAAGAACAAATGAAAATGAGGAAACCCAGCAAAATCCTTCTTCCTTTGGAGAAAGATGAAACTGGAGTTTGCTGTATAGACAGAGGCAACTGCAAGCTATTGCTCAGGACTTTGGTTTCCTTAGAAATCTCTCCAGATCTCTTAACAGTCAGTTATGGCAGCGTTCCTCTTTGCTCTTAGGCGTGGTGGCTGATGCAGCAGCAATCATTGCCATCTGGCTGTGCCTTTTGTCTCCTGGTGTTGGTGAAATGGGAAGGGTTGATAATGAAATGATTGGAAATAGAGAACACAAATTGCAGAGGTACCCAATTTGTCATCTTAAGGGAGATTCCGTCTCCACTAGATGGCATTACCTTGCACTGGAAAACCCCTTCCCAAGTCCACACACTGAGGTACATTAATGTTTTCTGTCCTTCAAGATTGCTTAAAGGAATTTTCTTCCCTGCTTTTCTGTTTTCACTTAATCTCCTCTGAAGGACATTTTTTCTTTTTCTTTTTTTCCCTTCATGCAGCTTGTCTTACACAAGTACTAAAACTTCTCTTATTTAAGGAGTAACTTAAAAAGAGTTAGTGGATTTCACAGTCTTTTATTCCAACAGTAGGACAGATTGCTCTCAGCCTGACTTGTCCCAGACCTATCTTTAGAGTCATTTTCCTCCAGCAGGCACACAAAAGACAAAAAGCTGATTTCATACCCCCATTTTGTTCCAAAAAAGGGAATGACATTCTTGGCCTTAGCACTCTAAAAGCTTTCTTATAGACCTGCAGATTTTTGTGTGTCACTTAAAAATGCTACAGTATGACTGCAGAATTACAGGAATGTTGTTTTCTTTCGTTCTTTCTTTTTCTTTTTCTTTTTTTTTTTTTTATCTCAAGGAGAGCCTAGAGGATGAATGATCTGGAATTTTGTAAGTGTCTCACAGCCTCTAGTGCAATTTTTCTGCTTTTTCTTTGTTGTGCATCCATGAACTACTGCCTTAGAAGAGCTGGCTGGTGGCCTCCTGGCAATTACTTGGGGTAGGGCTGCTGAGCTTATCACTGCAGGGTGCTCCCTGCTATGGCTTCTGATAAAGATCTGTCAGGTTCTGTTTGACCACAGGGAGTCACTGCAACCTACGTGTCCGATAGATATTTGCACCAGTGTGACTGTGCATTTAAGAAAGAAGTTTACCCTTGTCCCCGATGAATTCATGTGCTTGTGCCATAAAGCTTCATCAAGCCACTGTAATAACGATCTCATTGGCATTTATCGTTCCTCCAAGATACTCTGCTTACAGTCTTTGGGTTCAGCAATAGAAGTTAATTGGTAATTTTGGTAGAAGCAACTTGGAATACCTCAGTCATTTTTAAGCAAGCCTGAAGTCTAAGACTCCCCTTCAGCTTGTGCTTATTTTTATAGGAAGAGGAGAAATAAAACTCTTCATCTTTTTGTTTCCCGTCTTGCTTTCAAAAGAAATGTATCAGTTCAGGAATACAAAATCACTGTGATTTAGGGTTGTTTACAGATCTCCATTTGCATTTGAAATGTACATTTAGAACATCTTTGCCCTTGAGAGCAGCTACATTGTGTGCTGTTGAAGTGAATCTTATTTTCTTGATGGGAAGCTAGAAGTTGATCTGATTGCATTACTGAATATCTTAGTGTAAATCAGGTAAGGATGACGTGTGCCCAGGGCTCTCTGAAGTGCTGGAGCAGGTACCAAATTGAAACTCCTGAAGGTTTTCCTGAGTTCCTTACATTCATAGCCACAGCCTGTATTAGAGCAACAGAAATGTGGAGGGATCTTGAATGACCAGAATATGGACTCCAGTTTTAAAATAGGCTATTTATATTATTCTTTTGAATTCCACCTCTTTCTTTTCAGTGTATTCTGGAATCCTAGTCCCACAGAGTGTTGACTTGGATGTGGTTCTCTACAGATGCTGTTTCATGGGCTGCAGTCCACCAAAAATGAGGACCATAGAGGCAATGCAGATGTCTGGATTCTGTTCATAGCCTGATATTTTAGCTATTTTTATTAACTCATTGACCTGTTCACCCATCCTGTTCTTCAGCTGGGGCAGCACTGCTGTCTGAATCCATTATAAAATAATGATGTATGAAATATATTTTATTACCCATTGAAAGGTGAACTGCTGGCAGAGAGGATGAGGTCTCGGTAACCCAGGAAAGCCTGAGCAACAGTTAGAAAGCTCCAGGTTGAACTATTTAATACTTAAATTTAGTATTAATTAAGAGACTAAACATTAATGTCACTCTCACGCTTTTTTTTTATACCCATTTTATTTTTGGATCATTGTTGTAATGTTGTTAACACCTATATGGAAGTGCAAAATACAGGGCATTTTTCTTTACTCGAGGAGCTTTTTAGCTGACATCTGTGGGTTGTTTATTGTTTTGTTTTTCTGGCTCTAAGAATAACTGAGGAACCCAAAGGCATCTCTGCTCAACCGGCATCTATGCCAGAGGGTGGATGTAATCGTGAGCTGTTTTGAGGTATTAACATATTAGTTCTCTTCCCTGCATTGCAGCAAGAATTGATGCAGTTTGGACTCATTAGGTTTTTTGAGCTTGAAATGACGAAATTAAGGCTTTCTCACATTTTTTAATACGTGCAAAATGCCTCTCAGGAAGTTACACACACAGAAGCATTTTCTACATAAAACCCCATCTTTCCTGTTTGCCAGTTATTTACATTTCCAAACGGGAGGCTGGCTCTTGGCTTCCTTAAGTCAGTGCTCTGGCAAATCTGTAAATGGAAGCTGCGCAGCGAGTAAGCGTGGTATGTGAATTATTCTGAGACCTTGGTGATTACAGCTCTTGTTCCTATAGCAACAGGAGTGTCGTGTGGTGCTGGTTCTTGAGGAAAGCTGGTCCCTCCGGGAGGGCAGCGCTGAGATGCAGACACGTGCCTGTGCTGGGTTAGAGGCATTCTCTGGGTGGCAGGGTGTTAAAAATGCACCCAGGCTGCTTACAGAGTTTAGGAGGGAGACTGTACTTGTGAGATATCTGGTAGCAGTGAAGAAGTGGAGATAGAGCTCTTCTCAGTGTAGTTTTATTTTTTTGAGCACAATGCTTGTTTTAATGCGCTCCTCCTCTCAGCAGCACATGATGTATTTTTAGAATGCCAGACTAGGATGCTGACACTGGACATTTCAGAGAAAAAGTGATGTTTAGAAAATGGAATAAAGTAGTTTACTTGGAGGTGGTTGAAGAAAAGCGTGTATACAAAGATCTTGAGGGAAATAAAGGATATAATTATTTTATTAATTTAACAGCCTTCAGACGTTCATGATAGATTTAACCCTGTGATCTCTAAAGGCTTTTTGGGTTTAATTCATTTTGCAGATGACAACAAACAAATCAGATGTATGTATCTATTCATCATTCAAAGAACCCTGGGAAATAACAGCCATCAGACACTTCAGGTGGCATCTTCCTTTGTGTTAAGGTTTTAATCCAGCTTGTACCCTCCTGCCTGGATGTCACCACAGCTGATTACGCACTGTGGAAAGCATTAGCTTCAGTCATCTTGGTGACATTTTCTGGAATTTAGGAGAGGAGCAGTTGCCTGTGCTGAGCTCGGTGGCTCTCTACAGTACTGCTGTGCTGTAAAGTACTTTGCCCTTCAGATCATCTTGACTTCCTAAGACTGACATCCAAGTGGTGTTAAAGAACTACTGAATTCTGTAATCCAGACAACTGCAATTAGAACATAATTGCAGCAGGGTTTTTTGGAAAGGTGGTGGAGTGAGACTGTCACTATTGCTTATTGAGATAGGGCATAGACCTACCAGTTAATTATTGTTAATTTCTAGGAGAGATGAGAGTGGGAAAGTGCAAGGCAGAAGAAATGGGAGAAGTATTTGCATGTCAGAAAGTCTGTGGCAGCTAATGCTTTGCTCATGAAAGAAGATGAGGAATATTTTGCTGGGTATGTGTAAGTCTGTTTCGGTGTAGAAATGTGTACTCAGAAAAGAGAAGGCTGTGGAGAGAGAAGTTGTACGTATAGAATGTAGAAGGTCAGGTGTAAGTGTGCCTTTTTATTGTTCTATCTATTAATTACTGGAAATGCAGAGCTCAGGAAAGGATGTGCTAAAAAACCCACAATTCACCATCCTATTGTCTTAATTTTAGGCTTTTGGCAATGTGCGTCTTAACTTTATAACCTGTGCTCTGCTTCTTAATTTTTTTTTCCACTTGATTAGAGAGAAAACATCCGCTGTGGGAGCCAAGTGGGACTGCAGCAGAAGCTCTATTCACTAGTACTTTAATCCCTGCTTTCCTTTCACTGCATAGAAACCCCTGCTTTATTCTCTGGAAATGTTTGTGTTTGTACAAGAGCACAGGCAACTGTAGAACTGCTTAATGAGCAGACTTGTTAGATTGGTTTCATTTAGCTCTGGTTAGCTTGGATTGTAGGACAGGACTTGAACAAAACCTGCTTTTGTGTTGAGAGATGTGGATGCGGACAACCTTTCTCTGGACAAATGTCACCCAGGTTTGGGTTTTTTTGCTACAGGATATCTTCAGAAATAGTCGTGCTGCACAAGTGGCCTCTGGAAGGTTGAAAGCACTGGTGAGAGTATCCTTGTCACTTGCCTGCTGCACTGTTTCCCTTACTCCAGCTTGGCAGAGCAGTTTTCCATTCTCTTTTCAGATCATTGAAAAGCTCGGCTAAAATCAGTAGGACTTAATGGCCCCTCCAGAGGCTGTGGCTTCATTGTATTATAACTTACCTTCACATCCATAAGCCAAATAGTTATCTTCCCTTTTTGCAAGTTTCCTGAACAAACTGGTTCTGAAACTAGACAATCTTCAAGGTCTTTCCAACTTTAACCATTCTAGGATTTGGGAAATACTGTTGCCTTTCATATCCCAATCAAGAGTCACAGTGCTCTGGAGAATGGAGAAGGGCTGAATAATGAACTCTCTCTTTTATTAGTGGGAATTGCACCTCACAGCCTTCTTTTATATTCAGAGGGCAGCGATACACGTATTGAAAGTGATGGGCTGGCATTGTCTGGGAACCATCGGTTTTGACATGAAGTCGATGGTCCTGGACTCATAACGTCATGCTAGCATCAGATTTGAGAGCCTGCAAGAACTTTGGATGTGGCTGCTGTTGTTTTGGATAAAGGATGACTTCCTCTCTGTAAGAATGCATCACCTCATTAAGGATGAAATTAGGTCTTTAAGGTGGGAATAAAAGGAATCGGCATAGGCTTGAGTTGTTACTGCATGGTGGTGGTGTGCCTGTGGGGTAACCACCCACTTACTTGTCTACCTTGAAGGTATTTATTATCTTTTATTTGATAGACCAGATTGTCTTTTAAAGGCAGTTGCCTGAGGCTCTTGCAAATGCTCTTGAATGTAATTCCTGCAAATGAAAACATTGGTGGTTCTACCCAATAGGAACTGAGGAGGGAGCAGAAATAAAACTGTTAAGAACTGTGCATAAAATCCATTCTTTCCTAATGTTCTTTAAAGCTACCTTGGGACATAGAAACATATCACTGCTAATCTTGATCTTTGTTTTTTCTTCCCTTCCAAAATGAAATGCTAAACCCCTTCAGCCACCTCTGCTCTTCTCTGCCACCTTTTTCATTCCTGTATATTGTTTTGTTGCTCCCTGGTGTTTTGGCTGAACTTTATAACTTTCTATTGCCATCATATTTCATTAATATATGACTGCTTTTCTGTTCCCGGATCATTTATGAAAGTATTAAGTAAAATTGGTGGAAAGGCCAGCTGTTCAGTAAGTGCGGTCCTCGTATTTTCAGCCCAGTGATTATCCTTTCAAACAGAACTCATTATCTTTCCTTAAATTGTTTACCCACCTTGGTTCTTGTACTGATTGCTCATCTTAATTTGGAAAGTACTGTATGGGAAAGCACATATTATGAAGTGCTGAAGGACATCAGAGAGGCAGCATGCTTTTTGACGCTGTTATAATAATAATAAAACCCCTCAGCATTTTGTTCACAAATTCAGGCAAGTTAAAAAATGTAGTTAGAGTATTTATGCTGGTGGTAAAGCAGGAGTGCTGCACACTGAGCTGTTAGATTTGGCTGTCAGAGACCAAAACCTCCAATTCTAGACCTATTCTTCATCCACTGTTCTACTTCTTCCTTTGGGATGCACATAATAATTCCATAATATGGCAGGTATTCAAGTATTTTTCACATATTTACACTATATTCTTTATTGTACTTCTTCCTCCAAGTAAAATACTGTTAAAACTTGACTTTTTCTGTTTTCCTATACCACGAGCTGTATTTCTTTCTGTATTCCTATTCAAAGGAATAGGAGATTCTCCCTTCCCTTTTCCTGTGCAAAGGAACTGGAAATTCTTCCTTCTCTCTTCCTATTCAAAGCCCAGGCAAATGACAAGTTCTCAGAAGCCCCTGTTGAGAGCGACACTGGTATTGAAGCTGTACCAGGCAGGTCTAGAAGACGAGAAGAGGAGCTGGCTGAGTGTGAAACCCACTCTTCAGCGCTAGCTGTGTGGGTTGTGAAACCCAAAAACTGAGCTGCAGAATTCCCTCCCGGCATCCTTTGTGCCAAGAGCTATTTCTGCTCGTGGCGTGTTGAAGGGCTGTGTAGAGAAACAGTGCTGAGAGCCAGAGCTGGTGGGGACGGGCAGAAACACCGACCCCTGTGTTTGTGGGGCTGCGTAATGGGAAGGAAATTTCCTTTCTCTGTGTGAAGCCTGTAAGGATGCTTGTAAGAAAAAATTTAATTTTTTTTTCATATTTAGGCAGTGGGAAGGGGAGACCCCAGGGAAACAACCAACATCTGTTAAGTAATCCAGCTCATCTCCTCTCCTGTGCTGGTGTGACGTCAGCTGTGATTTGGCGGTTGCTAGGCTACTCCAGCTGCGCCGGGCTCACATAGTGATGCCTCCCCAGCTTTAAAGGGATGCATGGAAAAAGGGATGCATGGAAAAAGGCAGGGATGGATGGGAAACACAGTGACATAGGTCGTGCTTTACATGCGTTTGCTTTGTTAGCACTTCTAAGTGTCCTTTCTCCCTCCTCTTTTTAGCACAGACCTGTTTTTCACAATCCTTGCGTATAAAACCCTTCTTTTTGTAGAGGCTGGTAGCTCTTATGTATTTAAAATAAAATAAAGTAAAATCAACATGGCAACTTAATTGTTAATTCAGAGCTGGATCCTAGTGCTATATATCATTTATGTTTTGATCAAGGAAGAAGCAGTTTGTGGAGGAGATGAAAAGGGAGATGACTGCAGGGCTTCCGAGGGTTGGCAAGAGGGAGCATCAGAGCAGTTTTTGATGTAGTTCTATAGGATCTGGGTCCTACATATGAAAAATAAACTACTGCTTGGTCCTTAATATATGCTCCTTTGAGTATGTATAACAAATAAGTTGTGAAGTGTATAAAAATAAATGTAGTTGTATTTCATAAGCATTGATTTATTTTTAAAGGATATTAGCAAGGGGAATTTCCAACCTCCTCTTCTCTCCTTTTTTCTTTTTGACCACTTTTACTTCTGTATTGCTACCAAAGAGCAAATTAGATAACTGAAAAAATGGAATTCATATAACTCTACCAGATGAGGACTTTTTATTAGTGCTCTTTTTCTTCCCTTGTATGCAGGTGTGTGGGCAGAAGTTGCTCAGGGCACAAAGGTGAAATGTGCATCTTGATATGCTTTAACTAAAAGAGTGAAGAATTTTCACATGGTGATGCTCCATCCAATTCTGTGGAGCTGATCAGTCACCTGAGTGGGACAGGCAGGTGGCATTGATTGTGGCATTCCCTGCTTTGTTGTCCAATCCTTTAATAGAAGCTTTGAAGAAAAATTTATTAAGCAAAATGATTCCAAGCAGGCTGCATTAATTAATAAAGGCCAAAACGGTCACTGTGAGTCATCTGTTGCACTTAAACACTGAGGATCATTTGAATGGGGGAAATAATTTGTAAGAATTATATAGGCAGTGACTGGAGGATTCATCTTAGTTTCTAATCAGTTAGATAAGTGCTGTTAGAGCATCTAGAGATGAAAGAAGCATTTACTTTTATCTGAGCTTCTCAGGGATCAAATTTTTTTCAGAAATTAAAAATTATTGCACTCAGCCCTCCAGGGTTATTTTATCTTTATAAGTTCTTGTCTAGACTAGAGATATTGATTTAAACTGCTGCTTTGACGATACTGTATGATGTATTTTTATTTCCATGTTGTCCTGAAGACATTACTTTTTAAATGCCTGTTGGGCCATGCTCTATAGTTACAGTCCAGAGAGGTGACTTTTCTTTTTTAATTTTATTTTTCCTGAAAATCTCAAGGTATCTCCTTGAAGAACAAGAGCTTAGCGTGGAGTGTTCTTTACAAGCCTGTATCAGACATGATTCTCAATCCATTCATGTCTTTCTACTGTAAATGCCCACTTGAAAGACCACACAAGTTTCTAAAGACGTAGAGATGGTTACAGGAAGGTAATAACATCTTTCTGTGCTTAGGGGACGTGGGTTTTGATGGTAATTATACACAGTTGATAGCCTCAATTGAAGGGGAAAAAAATAATCTAATAACTGAGACAATCCACACACTGAATTCTTCTGGAAAAGATTTCTTCAGGCTAAGGATAAAAGCATTACTTTGCAAAGTTGTGTCTGTTGCCTGGGCAAATGGCAGCCTTCCGTTTGAAAGAAAATACTGCACTTCCATTAGAGAATGGAATGTTTTCAAGACGTGTTAGTTTACAAAGGGTAAGTGATTGTCAGGGGGATTGCAAAAACCATTCAGCTGGCCTGTTAAAACAATTTTTATTCTTAAAAGCAAAGGGTAATGAATATCTAGATGTGAAGATGAAGTAAAGAAGGTTTAAATGTCACTTAAAAAGGACAGTGTGATGCACAGAGTGGTACAGATTTTATTGAACAGTTGAGTTCCTCATACTTCAGAGAAGCTCCAGAAGTCTCTTATGCAGTGCCAGAGTTTACAGGGTGATGAAACCAGGAAAAAAAGATTATCTCTACGTGCTTGTGATGACAATTCTATTATTTTATTTTTTTATTATTTTTTAAATCTTGCTTCTTAGGAGTATGTGAAAACAAGGAATTCTTGATTGTCTTTAAAGACAAACTTACATCCTCAGGCTTGCAGAGGAACATTTTAAGCCTACTGCTGAGATGTTTAGACCACCTCAGGTTCCAGTCCCAGAAAAATAAGAAAACACAGGACATTCTGTCCTCTTTTTCTTTTGCCATTGATGTCACAGATGCGTAGAACAGCAGTTTGGCTAGTGTATGTACCCACAGTTCTTTAAAGGAAGTAATTGTGGCACATGTTTTCCTCTATCCATTGTCATTCCAGGTGCTGAGGACGTTGTGATGGCATTTTCCAGATCAGAGACAGAAGACAGAAGACAGTAACTAACGGGATACCTGAACAACACAGACCTGGAGAGGACAGTGAGATTCCTGGAGCTGGAGGAGGATGGCTGAGCATTAATAAGTTCCTTTGCCCACCCTAGTTGTTCCTTGGTGTTCCTTCTCCTTTGTAATTTCGTTTCCCTTTGCCCAACCCTCAGAATGCATCTCACAGCCATCTATTCCTGTAAGTTTTTGCTACTCAGCTGGGCTGTGTTAATTAAGGACGAAGCTAAAGGTGTATTTTTGATTGGCTCAAAGGGACAGACAGTTTTTCAAACTTGACCAATGAATACCTTTTATCTCATTGTTTTATTTTATATTTTAAAGAAAGTCTCTTGACATCCTACTTCTAAAGAAGCTTTTCATGCTGTGGTGCTTATTTAGGTCAAACTTGTGAATTTGAAGAGGGTTTGATTTGGCTGCCTAGAACTGGAAGCAACTTGTGATTGGTTGACAATGCAAATGCTTTCTCTTCAGTTGGCTTGCAGGTATTTTGCTGACTTTGACATTTTCGTTGCAGAAAGCTGATGTTCTTGGTGCATTGGTTATTTCTTTATACTTACTGACTTGGGGGAAAAAGACAAATGTGCTTTGCAATATTTATTACATCTACACACATATAAATGCTTGCTTTTTGGGGGGGTTGGTTTTAATTTTTTGATTGGCTTTGAGATCATGGTTTTGATTTCCTGTTGGCTGCAGTGTTTCTGATGCAATCAGTTTTTCCATACTCATCTGCTCTGTGGCCTCGGGCTCCTTTGGGAGCATGTGTCGAAAGCATATTTAGTTCAATAAATCTACCTGTTTTAGCTGGAACAGGGAGATCACCAGCCCTTCTGTGCTGCTGGGTGGGCTCTACCGTGAACTCCTGGTGGACCTGGCTCTTCAGGTGGCTTCTCTCTTTGCTTCTGACAGAGGAGCTGTAGATATTTTGCAGGAATTGCAAGAACGAGATCTATGGCTGTGACACGAATTTGCCAAATTTGTATAGAGGATATGTGAACTTGTTTGAAATAACTACACATAGTTCCACTTTAACCCTTTAATTGCTGCAGAAGACTAGCTCTCCCGTAAGGAAAAATTAACAATCATTAACATAAATCCAACTTGCACTGGGCTTTAATAAACTAAGTTTCTGGTCACTTGAAAAACTGCATGTGGTTTGGCTCTTTGCAACCGTTTGGCGATACGGAGATTATCTGGACCCTGAGATAATACAAGTTTCTTCAGGTGCTGTTCCAAGAGGCGGTAGTGCTGGGTTTAGTTGTCCAGTAGCGAGTGTACAGGTGACGCTCTCTCTGGTTTACTCTGTTGAGGAGTTGCAGGGCCTTAAGACACACACACACACGTGTGCAATTACAAATGGAAAACCTGCAGTGGAATTCCCAAAGTGCACTGACTGTTCAGGAACCTGCACAGAAACATTTCTAGCACTGCTGCCTAAAGCCTAGCACTTCATTTTTTTATTTTTATTTTTTCTCTCGTGTGCAGGTCATTTTTATAATACTTCTAGGTTCCTCTGTGGGTTGCACTGACTCTTAAGATGTTTCAAAATCTATTAAAGCAGAACTCCATTCACCTGTTCCCGGTTCCTTTCATATGTTTGTTAATTATTTGAAGTAACAATTCCAGAATCTGACTGTGACAACGTGACTGTTTTCATGGCAAGAAATTCTGATGGCAGGATGCTGCTGTGGGCTCTAAATGGGGAAGAAGCTTGAGAGAAACCATGGAATGTATACAAAAGGAAGAACGGACTTGTGAGCACAAGGAGGGAAGTGATTGATCAAATAAATGCTGTGTAATGAGAACAACTGTACATCTATTTGTGGAAAAGATCCTTTTTGATTGAGTTGCAGCTTTGTAAAGATCGTTGTGAAAGTAAATCTTTTACCCCTGTTTGTTGGGGATGGTTAAGAAATTTCTGTATTAAAATAAACCAGGAATAAGCCCTAATGATTGTTTAAATTTTGCCTAAGGGGCACTTTAATGTTAACTTGGGTGCAAAGGGGGGCAGCCCTTGAAGGGTTGATTTGAGGGGATATGTGTGTTTTCTGGCTGGAATGAATGGGCTGGGTTGTGGTGGCCTGTCCTTGTCAAGCTCACCTGCATCCTCCATGTGTATCCATGGCATTTCTGAGCTGTTAAATCTTTTCAAGGAGAAAAGAGAAGTGTTTATATGGTTTAATCTTTTCACTAAAAATGTAACTACTGGGGAGGGAGGGGGAGAAAGAAATACAGTTTTTAATAGCTCCTCTTGTTTCTAGTTGATTTATTATACTGTTAAGCTGTCAGATGATAAATACTTGCCTCACCTTTGTGGAAAACTTCTATTTAGACTCCAAGTTTGGAGTCTTGACTACTATGCTGAGAAGGATTTATTGACAAATGGTGATGTGTTGTATAACAACATGACCTGGGATTCAGAGACTGGAGGAGATGAAGTCTCTTGGGAGTATTTGTGCTTGCTTTCTTACCCGTGTGCCTTCCCCACTGGTGATTTCTTAAGTATAAACTGGGGCTAGAAGATTTATAATAAAGAATTCGTATCTAAATTAGGGAGAAAGCTGTGTACAAGAGAGCTTTCTGATACTCCACTTGAATTATGTTTCTAATTATTTATCTTCTTGCTATGAAAACTAATCCCTGTTACTGCTGTGGAGCCCGGATTAATTGGGAGGTAGAGAAATATGCACAGAAGACATCAGCATGGCTCACATGTTTATTGTACATATGCATTTCTCTAGCTTTACCCTTGTGCTTTTGCCTCCTCAAGTAAACCATTACTGATTAAAAATAAGGAAACTAATGTTTTAGGGGTCAAAGGTGAGTATAGATCTAAATTGGAATATATTTGTAAATAGAAAAGGCTGAATAGTTCAACTGCCAGCCAAATCGTGCTTTAGAGACATCTTCCAAAAAAGCACACATCCTTTGGGTGGTCTTCTTGGGAGATGTGTTCCTGTAGAGAATCAAAATGTGTCATCATCTGGCTCTCCCAACACACTGTGTTTTCCAGAGCTAGATGAAAAGATTTAGAGCTGAATCAGATACTCCTCTCATCCCTCTCCAGATGGGTGGCAATTGCTGTAATTGTGGGTAGGTCATTGTGTCTGTGAGCGTTGCCCATTGTGAATGAAAATGAGATTCTACTGTTCACAGAGACCTTGAGATTGGTTCTCCCAGGTCCTAAAATAAACCCTGGAGTAACGGAACATGTGAGCTGGTGGCACAGCAACACTTTGGAAGGAGCTATTGCCTGAAAGAGGCTGGACTGCTAATAAAATAAAATAAACTCTTCAATTTCTTGTTCTTTTTCCTGTGTAAGGTAAGTAGTTACTGTAAGTTGTCTCCTCTTGGCTGTTCAGTGGCCTTTGTGAAAGTTTCTAATACTTTACCATTAAATCTGTTTCAGTTTCATAAGATCTATATTTCTTACTCACCAGCAGCCTAAATAGTTCTGGTGAGGACTAAAAATGAAATGGCCCATGAAATTCTAAGACCCTTGTCACCTACAGAGGAGGTCATACTATGAAAGACTTCAGGGTCATCTGTGGGATAAATTTCTATAGCTCCTGAGAATGTGTTAGAGAAACAGAGCAGTGCCATCCTTAAAGTTATCAGTGTTCTATAATGCAAGAGGAAAAAATAAGAAAGGCCAGAAGCTGAAAGCTTTGAATCAAATACATAGGAAAGATACTGAGTGCCGGGACACTAAGGGTAAGGTATGATTTGGATTACTTTAAGATTAGTCCTTCAGCTTTGTTTTTGGTCTCTTGCTTTCTAAAGGACTGTGTGGCAGAGCTGACAGCAAATAAGACTGAAGTGTTTGAGCCAGCAGAAACCAGCAGTGCAGTATGAACAGTTTCTGGAGGTTTAAGAAATCTTCTGTTGTATTCAGTCTCTACATAAGACAGAGTCCTTAGTGAGTAAGCATCTCTTTCTCGCTGTTATTCACCAGTATAAAGCATTCCAAAGCTTGGTTGTTTATTAAAGAGCTTTTAAGAAGCTTTGTTAAAATTGCAGAGTAGTTATTTTAGTTATTTTTCAGTATCTTGTAGACAAAGTGTTTTCACTTTTTATTTTACCTTCTGCTGCAGAGTAGTCTTAAGGATCCTGTCAGTTAGGCCTGGATGAATTATTTCCATTAACTTACGCAATGAACAACCTCGTGCAAAACTAGCTTTTAAGGATGCTAAAATGTGTCAGAGTTTGGTAGTTGTGAGCCAGGCATGGTACTGGTAGGTGTTTGCTGGATTGACTTTCTTCCTGCAGCCTCAGGTGTAGTGTGGTGAGTGTGCTTATAGGGCTTGCATCCTGCAGATTTTGTCCCCTGTGTATCCTGTGGCTTCTTCCGAGCGGCAGTAAATAGGTCACTGGATTGTTGTGGCTCTTCCAGATCTGCCTGGGGCTTGCTGTGTGAATACAGCAAGTCTCTACAGAGACTTTGCACTGGTTTCCCTTTAACCTCCTCTTGTTACCGATGCTTTTCACAGTTTTACATGTAGAAAAAGGGCTGTATACAGGGAGGAGCATTGTTGTTAGTTACCGAGGTAAGAGGGGAGCTGGAATCTCTTCCCTGTCAGGCTGTATTAGGTTCCCATACAAAGACAGAAAAGCAATCACCTTCTGTCTTCTGAGCTCTGCTTTCATTTTCTTTGCAGCTGATTTGCCATAAGCAGAATTCCTGCAGTGTGTTATAAACAACCTGGCTTGTTTCCTTTGTAACCTGAAGCACTTCGATTTGGGGGATTGTTTATTTTGGAGAAGAGAATTTTTATTTTATTTTTTTTAAAGCTTTATAACCTGGTGGGCTTAAAAGCTGCCTCATGTATCAGCATGAAATAGTTATATGCACAGAGCTTTTTGCTGTCTTGACATTTTCCAGGTTAACTCTCTTTGCTACTCAAGGCTAATCTGTGACCAGAGGCCTGTGAAACTCAGAAAATAAACTTTCAGGCTTTGTTTAACACTTAAAATAGTGACTCCAACCCAGGTGTGCATTGATTCATCTATACTTTCCTTTAGTTTTTCACCTCAGGTGATTATTGCTGCTCTATTTTGATGCAATTACAAATCCAGCAATGCCTACAAGGTCAGAAGATGATCCTGTCTGTAGCCTCGATGGGAGCAGCTGGAGACTCTGGGTTCATAGCAAGCAGATTCTCCCTGTGTTGTGCGTGTTGTTGCTACCCAGTACCTGAGCTCTTTGCACCTCCCCAGAGAAAAAGGCCCTTTACCTGCTCTTTGAATAACACAGGTGCTTAATTAGTTTCTTTTTTTCCCCCAAGGTTGTAAAACACTTCTGATTAACCTGTTACTTGGAAGTTGGGTGATCTGAATCCTGGGGTTAGATCTATGTTTTGGGTTGAGAGCCTTACAATATTAGGGGCCCGTATAGATAGATTTATTTTTGAATAGGTATTCAATAATGTTCTTGGGTTAGCTGTTTAGGGCCTTAAGCCCCAATCAAAGAGTTAGTTCCCTGTTTTACTTGCACTGCACTCCAGTTTTCTATAGCTAACTTCAAATTTTGGAAGGCACTGATCATAATTTAGATTGCTCAAGCATTCAGAGGTTGATGTTTACACTGTAGTCCAAAACGCATTCCCGTCTTGCAGTGAGGTGACAGGGATTTTTGCTCTTCTCGGATGAAGTCTGTGGCCATAACTCAGTACTGTCCTGGCACTTCCAATATTCCAAGTGATGTAAGAAAAAAGGACAGCTATTATTAAAGTCTTTCCCCCAAGTGAAGGAGATTTTGTGAGATGAGTTGAACTGGTTAAATTCAGATCAAGGTTTGATGTAGAGATAAACCAGAATAAGGTTTTGGAGCCACGTCTTCATTCTCTAGATGTTCTTCTACCTGTGGGGTTTTGTTTTAAGCTGCCACGAGCTCAAAGGTTGCTTTTGTTTCCTGCTCATAGTGTGTTCCTTCAGAGAAGCCAAATGCATCATCGTGGACCAAGACTGCAGAGCAGCTTGTGAGTGGCACCAAAACAGAGCTTAATTGTGTCTAGTTTGCAAACGGGAGCCCTGTGTTCAGCCACAGCAGCAAGGGAGGATGCCCCTGGAATGAGCTGTTGTCTTTAATAGTGTATGGCAGGACTATGATGGTCTCACTGGTTTGTCACTGATGGTTTGGAGGATTAGTTTTGGGTTTTTAACTCTTTGATGGGATGGAAAGTTGTCTGTGATTTGAGAAAGGATGCAGCTTCAGGAGAGAGCAGCTTTGGGGTGTTGCTTTTTATTTATTATTATGACATACATCCATTTGTCCCATGAAGCAGGGGAAGAAGCTTGTGTTGCTGCTGACTGTGCACTGTAATCCATTTTCGGCTTTACGTGTGACCTCCTAATCAGGGGGCAGAGTGTAAATTGCATTGAATGTGATTGGAATGGACAGTGGCAGCCAAGCATTTTCCTTCCGTCTTTTGTCATGCACCTCAAGTGCTTGCAGCACACAGACATTAACTCTGTGTCCCTGGATCAACGGCTGCAGCGAATGCCTCACGTCTGTGCCTGGTCAGTTGCCTGTCCTGCAAGTGGAGCAGGTCACCGTGCAGCCTGTACTCTTATTTTATGGTTTATTTTTTAAAGGCTAGATGCTCTGGGGGGTGTGAGGAGGATAACAGGGACAGATCAAGAATGGATGAATTTCTGTAGGTGGAAGTGCAAGAGGAGGATTCTGCCTCGCTGTTGTATTCTCATAAGCTTCTTTGAGCCTGGAGAAAGATGGTAATTAAACTAGACAGAATCTTAAGCTTTTGACTTGCCTCACCAGCAGCACCAGACCTCGCAGTCTCCCTCTCACAGGAGCTGTGCTGTGTGCTGGTTCTGTACCAGGCTGAGCTGCTCCTGCCATATGGGCCTGCGCTACAGCCTTCGGTTTTAGTCTGGCCTTCACCCTGAGGTCACGGTCTTCTGAAACTAAACAGGCCATTTGGACTACTGGCTAGCGTAGGTCATTTTTACTTGGTGGTTGTTTTTCTTATTCTTCCTCAAACTGTAGCAAAGTCTAGATGTCAAAGGATTGGAGCGATGCAGGGAATTAACTGAAATCTTTGCACTTTGAGTGCTGTTGTCAACAGGAGGAGGCAAGACCTACATAACTGAGACACGTTTAGATTAACTACAGACCAGTGACAAACAGAAAAGGCTTTCTAAGGGTTTTGCAGTCACCAAAACCAGCAGAGCTGAGATATGTAACTGCTCTAGTCAGCAGTGGACTGGCACAGTAACACCGCTATGTATGCGACGATTCACAGCTCACATCCTTTTTGGAGGGAACATCCTTTCCTCTGGCCTTAGAGGTTTAAATGGAGAATTTGTGAGAAAAAAGCACCGTGGCCTAAGTATTGGTGAGATGGATCACAGATAATGAGGTGTGTGTTATAGTAACATCCTAGACCTGGTCATTGCTCACAGCTTAAAGTCAACACCTTGAGTTCAGCTCAGATGGAAGAAACGTTAAATTCAACTGTCGGGTTGTTGTAGAACAAAGCCACAAACCCACCTCTGAAGCACAAGTGCTATTAGATACCACTTAGGGATCACAAGCAACATTTCATGTGCAGGGGTTGGGTAGTGACTTAGTTGAGCTTCAACCACAATTTAACTGGTTCTGTAATTCTAAAGTGACACACACTGACGTCTTTGCAGGAGGCCACACTGCTTTTGTGATCTGATGAGAGTGTGTTCTGCCACCTGGGAAGAAAGAAGAGTTGCTTGTGTTGCCCCTTTAATCTCCTGTCTTGACAGAGCAGAGAGTTGGTTCCTGTCTGGACGTGAATAAACCTTTCCAAAGGTTTTGAGCGCCTTTCTTGCTTAGAGCTACTAAAAAGAGAGGGGGGAACAGTAAGGGGGAAAAGAGAGAGATTAAAAGGGAAAACCCAGTAGGTTATAAATGCATTTTCCTCTGTGCTGGAGGTTAAATAATACTTTATGCATGTGACAGAGATACTGTGATTAAGGAGCTGTCAGGCAGAATGAGAGTGGGGAAGCAAAGGGAGCAGAGATGCTTGAGGGAAAAGGATATGAAGATGTTCTAATGCCGAACTCTTAGGCGTATGTAGTGTATAATGCATGGCTTTGTGTGCCATAAACTGAAAAAATTGGCTACTTAGAGATACTTAGGGCCTTTTTCCCCTTCGTCATTCCAGTATCGTTTCTGCCTGGGATGTTGCACTGGTTACTAGTGATGTTACTTTAGAAAACGGTCAAAAACTCTAATCTGTGCTGCTGCTTCAGGGTCTAGGATTAGGATTTAGAATGCCATGTGATAATCCTGTACATAAAGCACGGCTTTAGCAAATAGAAAAGACTAACTCTGTGCACCTTGCTCAGTTTGAGGACTCCTCAGCCATTGCAGAGCCCCTGGATATTTAGCCATCGTCATACCCCTCTTGTCCAAAGCAGCAAAAAACAGGCACTGAGACACGTTTTTTTAGATCAGGTCAACAAATACTTGACCTATCCTGAGTTGTGTTTTCATGTAATATTACAGAGACACCGGTTGTTCGCAGAGGCTCCTCCTCAGGCTGCAGGAAGCTGCCTGTGTAAGCCCATCTCCAGACGGGATGATATGCCTGTCTCATCTCATAAGCTTTTTACTTACATTCAACAGGCAATGCATCATTGAAGCAGAGTAAACATGGAGAAACGTGTGTTGTTAGAACGCCGTGTAAAGCACTGTGCTTCAGTCATTTAACACAACATGGGATTTACAGCCCCCACCCCCCTTCCTTTGCAGAAGACAGTGTGTCATTCCACTTCTTCAGCTGATCCACGTTTGACAGAAGAACAGGGGATAGAGCATAAGAAGAAATCATAAGAAGTCTTACAGCAGAGGCTTATTGTCTGCACTAAAAACAGGAGAAACCTTGAAGTGTTAAAAGGTACATGTGAAATTGGGAATTCACGGCTGCTGAATGTTTGTCTGGGCAGTAGGATGGTCTTTGAGTTCTCTGTGGGATCCAGCATGAAGCGGGCACATAACCTTTACAAAAGGATTCACTAGATGTGTTTTATCTTCCCTTGCAGGGTAGAGGAAAACATGGAGTTAACAATCTAATGGCTACATTAAAGCAGCACATGTTGGGATGGGGTAATTACTCTAAATCACTCAGATTCACTTACGTGTATTAAATTGGTTGGGGGCAGGGGAACATCCTTACCTTCCTGCTGAGTACAAACCATGGTGATGGTGGTTCTGCAGCCTTCCCACCCCAAGACAGTCTGCTGTCAGCTTTTAACCCCGTTTCTATTCCAGAGTAGCAATGGAGAGCAGCATCTAGCTTTAAAAACGGCACACAAACGTGTCCTTGTAGGGAGACTGTCTGCCTTGGAGCTCCCCACGGGGAGGCCATCGGCCCCTGCTGTTGGCAAGGAGCTCTGGCTCCCTCGGCAGTGTTAATCAGGGCTGGCTGTTCCTCTTAATCCTCTGATCCCTTCCATACGGACGTGAACACAAGCGTGGCGTTTGCGTGTTGTGCTCTTCTCCCCTGAAAATAGGGCCGGCTCCGTGGCTTGCAGGCAGTGATTAGATGGGTGGGTGATCAGAACATGATTAGCGAATCTGCAATTAGAGTGAAGGTCAGGAGGGCAGTGGCTTACTGCAAGGAAGGGGTACAACTCGGATCTGTCAGAACAGAAAGAAATATGTGAAATAACAAAGGGTTGTGTGGCACTCCTGTCTGATGAGACTGTAACTGAAATAGCCAAGGCCCTGCTAGGAAGAAGCTAGGAGCACTGGAATTCTAGACAAAAGAAAGAACAAAAGAAATAAAAGATTAAAAGGGAGATTTCCTCCTTGACCAAATAATTTTGAAAGGGAATTTTTAAACCACTGGAGATAGTTTATGTAGCTGAAACATGGCCTCAGAAATTGAGATGTCTACACAGATTCTAAATTTTGCCTCAGACACATTTTGTGAGTGATACACAAGAACTTCATCATTTTCTTCAGTAAAGATATTGACTGTGCCTTGCAGAGGTTGGGGAAGCTTTTAATACGGTGGTGTGTGAAATGCTTTGAGACTTAACATGGAAAATGTCTAGTGGAGCTGCAGCCTGTTGCCAGATGTAATGAATTTCATCAGGGCAGGAGTGGAGAGGAGTTCAGGTCAGATACTGCATGAAAAGGAAGAACAACAGTTTGCTTGAAGCCAATAGCAAGACAAACAATGGCGTGTTTTTAGCTTATTTTCATTGTCTAGAAAAACCCTGTGTGATGTGGAAAATATGGTAACTAAAACCCTGTCTCAGAAGAACTCCTTAGTAAAATTGATCCCATCATTCCACATCTAAATTACAGCGTTCACATCAGCTTTGGCGACAGCCGAACAAGTTCCCTGTTTTCTTGGGAGTAGGAGGCACTTGTGTTTAATGATATGGAATCTAATATTGCACCATGATTATTCAAATTGCACCTTCAAGATCCAGGGAGATCTGGGAAACTTACAACCCGTGGTCTAGATCTTGGCAGTTCAATTCACAGATACCAACTAATGTAGCTGGGGTCTGGGCAAAGAGAGGGGCTTGTTCTTAGGACACCAGCTGCAGCATCGGTGCCTGTTCTGCGTCCATTCCCCAGGAGAATTAATTGTACGGGCAATAAAAGGCCTTGACTTTAAATGCTTCCTGTTAATGAACATAGTGACCTTTATTTATTTGGGCTTTTAAGTTCATTATTAAAGATGTACATGGGGTAATGTTTAAAAATGCTCTGTTTTTGAAAAGGCTGAGCTCTGGGGGAACTCTGGGCATTGTTGGATGAAGAAGACAAATGACTTCTGACCTTCTGTCTTTTGAGTCCCTCAGTTGCTGCAGGATGGTTTTATTTCATTTACCTATGAACAGCCCACAATTGACCCTAACAGGCTCTTTTCCAGTATCTTTCATAAACTAGTTTCTATGCTGACCTTTCTTCCTGTCCCTCCTGAGAACTCAATAGAATGAGTTTTGACCATGAGAAGACCAGTGCTGATTTTCTGTCCTGTAGTGGTGTTGTGCCATCTTGTCTTTGTTGTCTAATGATTAGGTCTGCTAAAAATGTTCCAAGGAAAAGAGGAGAGGCAAGTTTTCTCATGTGAATATGGTAGGATAGTAGTATAATTTTGGCTTCCTAGGCTGGTTACAAGGACTGGAAATGAGTAGTACTGAAGAAAGAATCAAATATTGAATAATCTGTTTTTCTGGCATTCTATTGTTCCCAGCTTTCCATGCCCTACATAGGTTGTAAAGCTGCATCAAGCACAAGTCTGAAGACTAAACATTGGATGCAGATGAGTAATTGCTCTAAGAAGCGTTGCACATTTTCTGGGGAAAAAAAATATCTACATTTAGGCAGACAAAAGCAGCTTTCCAGTCTGTATCCTTGTAAATTTTGTCAGTATAGTTTAATAATGAGGCTGTGAATACCAGGACAAAAAGTTACACATGATAGCTTTTGTCTAGGTTGTATTGAGAAGAGTTTACAATCTTGACTCAAAGTGCATTTTCAAGAAAATACAGATAAATCTGGACATTGATTAAACGTCAAGGTACAGTCAAGTATCATGAGAACATCTTTGTGCTCTTCTGTAATATTCTTAGTTCTTGATATTTCTTATTGAATAGGGTATTTAAAATACTATTTAAAATGTGTTTATTGAGATTTGTTTGGAAATTGGGGCTGTTTACAATATATATGGTCATTTAAGAGCAGGGAATTTATAAATGCTGCCTTTTTAATGGAAATAATACTCTTAATTTCTAGAGAGGCTTTCATCCTAGGATCTTAAAGTACTTTACAAACGGTTAATGAAGTCTTACTCCCTCCTTGTGGAATAGGCAAGTTGCATTAAATTGAGAGGATAAATGAGGTACAGAGAGATTAAGGGACTTCTCTGTGGGCAGAATGTCAGTGGCGTCATCAGGAAGAGAATGTAGCAGCCCTGTCCTGTCTCAAAATTTTACCTTTGCAAATACTCAGGGTAAGAGCTCTGTGCTCACTGAATAGGGTCAGTGCAATTGGCTTCAAAGATCAGTTTTGGGGGTTTATTGTGGTTTCTGGACTGTCCAGGAAATAATTTTAAAAAAGTCTTCAAAAAGCCCTTAGATAATTTTGGTCTAGCAGTCAACCATTCAAAATGAAAAATATTCCAGATGGTGTTTTCAGTAAAGGCAGAACAAGCTTTTTCAATGCTAATATTTGCCTGCTGAGGCTTTATTTCTCCTCTTCCCCAAGGGACCTGCCAGCAGTGCAGTACAACGGGGGGAATCCCCAATAATGGAGGCAGTCATTACAGGCCATTTGCCATCCTAAAGAAGCCTCACTGGTAAAATTGTAGCAGAGAGCAGCCAGTAATCAGCCACTGCCTCTGGGAAGGAGCAAGTGACATTGATTTTGTGGGGTGACACCCTCCTGTCCTGCAGCCAGACCTGCCAGAAATCTGGACATGAGGGATTTGGGGGACAAGTGCTGAACAACCTTCTAGCAAGTTGCTACCTGGTTGAAGGAAGGCATAATATTTTGTTCCTTTTTCTCCTTTACAGAAGGAAACCACTGGATATCTTTTCCCACAGTGGGGCTTTTTTAGCAATAGGAACATACGGTACCTAGTGGAGATTCACGTAGGTTTTTGGAGAAAACTGTAGAGAAACAGTGACTTGTTTTCCAAGGAACAATAGTTTGTCCTGGAGAGAGAAAAAAAATAAAAGAAAAAAAAAAATCTTTGAGATGTCCATAGATGACATCTATACCTACTTAATTTAGCCATATTGACCCACTTTACTCTCTTATTAATAGTAAGAGTGCTTTTTTTTGTTTGTTTTGTTCCTCTCTGGACTATCTAGTGAAGGTTTATTTGTGGATGATCTGTGCAATTTTAAGCCACCTTGGTTGACCCGTAGTAACTTGATTTGCCAAATGTCATTGAGTTCCATGGCTGTTGGTGGGCGAGGAAGGGTCTTGGTGGCAGGGAGCCTGGGAGCAGCAGCGATGACGTTGCTGTGTGTGGCAGTGCTAGCACAGTCTGGAGGGCCCTGGTGCTTCAACCGGGGGATTGTAATGCTGGATACACAACTGGAGGCTTGTAATTTGGTTTTCCTTTTAGAAGCCTCCGAGAGAGACTGCAGCCCAGCAAGAGAGCATCTGCTTTTCTTTTTGCTGTTGGAACTTCTCTGTATAAGCTCATGTTGCTTGATTTTATTAATATGTAATAATTTGGCTCCTTTTACCTACAGAAAATTACTTATCTGAGTAAAACGCAAGAATCTTGTCGAACGAAAGGGGAAAATAAAGAGTGTAATTGTGTTAATTATCAGAATACCAGACATGTAATTAATATGCCACAGGAACAAAGAGCAAATGTACTAATAGCACATAATTGGACTTAAACTACACCCTTGGTAGAAGTCTCTGCAATGGAGCTGTTGTGTTGGTGCTCCTTTTCAAATTAGCAATAAGGAATAAATTAACATCCATTTTCTTGCCCGTACAAAGACAGAATCATATTGTGGGGCAGGGTAATGAATTCAGGGAATGCCTTTACATTCCCATATGGCTTTTAGGGAGGGGAATACTCATGCACATGGCTCTTACCTTCTCCCTTGCAGGAAGGCAGGCAGAGAGGAGAGGAAAACCTCATTGTAGGGCCAGATGTTTGCTGAATACTGTGATCCCAAAGAATACCGAAAAAATCAGTAAACTGAGTAACTCAAACATTGTCACCACTACCTAGTGAAAAAAAAGGAGTTGGCTTATCTATCCATTATTTTATACATGGTATGTTAATATATTGTGTTGTGAGATAAGAAAATAGGTTGGGTAGGGGCTGGTGACTGACCCAAAGGGACCTCTGTGATAGAACCAGAAAGAAACCCATCATTCTTCACTCTTTTTCTTCTTCCCCTGACCCAGCATAAATCATTAGTTCAATTTTCTATATAAATTAGGGAGTTAAAGGAGCTGTTCATGTGGGCATGGCTCATTATGCTGCTTTTCAGAACAGGTTAGTGCAGTATATGCAGAAACAACATAGAACCACCAGAGTCCTCCTATTTTTGTGGATGCAAAGTTGTAGGAAGGCTCAGACAGAGCCCCTGACTGTAATTCTTGTTTTATTGAGTTAGAGGATGATTAGTAAAATAACTTATTCCTGCTGCTGTTTCGTTTTCTGTACTCTCTCCCTCACTTAAGTGGTATCTTACTAAGCTTTATAAATAATTTATTTAATGCTCTTCAGAGGCCACAGTGGTTTCAGGGACTTAGGAGACCTCAGTACCCATCCAAGAAAGGAAATAAACTTTTAAGAAACAGGACCAGTGTCATTCAGATTCCGCTTCTATTTATATAAGACAACTTAAAACAGCCATTGTGGTGTTAGATATAAACACTTATGTTAATAAAGCCTAAATTTTATTGAGGTCCTTAAGTCAAGTACTTATTTTTAGCTAAGCACTTGAAAGCCAGTCTGTTCAAAGTATTGCAAGGTATTACGGAATTTCTGAATTCAAGGTATTTCAAGGCATTGCAGTACTTATTAATTTTTACCTACTCTCTTTGTGCCCTGCTTTCCTAAATATGCAAATGAAAAGCCTAGGAATTCTGTCTTATTCAATTGTAATGCACCTGTCATCACAATATCTAGACACCTGCCTTTCTACTTCACAGAAGTATTGTGAGAGTGCATTAATTAACGCTTGTAAAATGCTTGGAGATCCTAGGGTGGAAGGTGCTAATGAGTTGTGAAATATTATAACGATGTTGCAGAATATTCAGTCTCTCTCTCTTTGTAAGAAAAGACTTGCATCTTCCCTTCGTTGCTTTTTATGTTTCTAGATGAATATTTTGCAAGAGAAGGTAAGTCTAAGCAGGAAAAAAAAGGATTAAACAAGGTAGAATGATTGCTAATGCTGCTAGTTTTCTTGTGAGGAAGCCGGTTGTTTTTATGCACCTCTTTGCTTATTGAATTTTCTTTTTGTCTCTCTGATGAACCCATACTTCAATGGCTTGTTGAGAATTCTCTGAACATTCAGAAATGTCAGGGGAGAAGATTTTCTTCTTCAGATTGCCAAGGCCTTCATTTGCATCCCCTAAATCAATTCTCACACATGATCAAAGCAGTTCTGGAAATTTTCAAGTGTGGGGAAAACCAGTCCTATAATTCTTTCTTTTCTAATATATACAGTCAGGTTCCAAAGCATTAAAAAAAAAAAACAAAACCAAAACACTTAAGAAAATCTTCATCTGCTGAATCAAAAAACACATGAATTTTATGCCTCTTCATTTTGAGGCAATTGCTACTGTGTATTTAGGGACAGCAAGGCTAGTAAAGGTGTAACAGGTCACCTGTGTGTGCTCTCTCTTCAGGCTGGTAAGGGCATTGCTTGAGCATTTTCTTGCGGAGTTCTTTTTTTGAATGACCTAAAAGATGCCAGTGGTGCCTCTTGCCTTACAGGAGTACTCTGTCATTTCATAGGTCTCACTGTGAAGAATTAATTTTTTATATTCACCTTGAATTATCTTAGTGTCATCATTGTTCACTCCTCCTGCTTGGCTTAGACTGATAAAGCCACACCAGAACAACAACAAAAAAATACTATAATTCAAATTCCCAAAGTATTTTGGGATTCTCCTGTTGCTTTCTCTAGTGGGACTGGGAGGAGCTGGAGTGGAGTTGCAGTAGAGCCGTGTGAAAACTGGTCTGTTGTCCTCTTGATCTCCTATTTTGCTTGGCTGTGCATGTAACTCTCTCATGAGCTTAATTATGTTCCTGCATAGTCTCTATGGCAATTGGTCCCCTTTCAGAAGTGGTTCCAGGCAGCTGTGATAAACCAAGTGCTCGGTAGAGAAGGCAAAGCAAGGTTCTGAGTTCTGACATCCTATTAAAAGGAATCATAATCTGGAGCCAAACTACTATGCAGACATTGACTGTACTGAGATGGAAATAAGCCCACACTCAGTTCTAGCCTCTATAATTAAAGACCAGACCATTTTCTCAACCCAATTCTAGACTACCTGAAGTCTGGACCCTTTCCCTACACCTCCCCTTCTGAACAAGGGTCCAAGTCTGACATCTAGGAGGAACGGTGTGTATTCAAAATCATGTATGATCCTGAGCTCTAACAGTCACATCCAGATCTGCTGTTGACTTAACTGAGCACGTCTCGCTTCTCTCCGTATTTACAGTATGTGCTGGCTTCTTTTAAGTAGCAAGCAAATATGTTCGGTTTTACCTATTTCCTTATCTTTTCATTTCTGGCTGCTCAGCTCCGTTCTGACAAGTGCAATAAATGTGTCCTCCTGGGTCCTTGCAAGCCGGGCATTAGTCACACTGTGCATTTCAAGGACATCAGTCTGATAGTTTTTCAGCTCTAACAGAAAACATGTTCTGCCAGGAGCCATTTGTTCCAGTTTTGTTGCTTACTAATAAAATAAAAATCAATGTTTTTTTGGAGCTTGAGAAACAGGTCAGAGAGTAGGAGTAAGAGAGGTGGTAAAAATGAAGGTGCTGAAGTTAGTTCTTGGAATTTCTCTGAAATAATGGCATGTGGCATTTTGGAGACAGTGAGAATCTCTGTCAGCTTGTGAAATGCAGTTACCTCTGGCAAACAGAGCAGCTATTGTCTAACAGCAAATGGGTCTGCTGCATAGCAGGTCTCACAGTGGCCAATTTAAATCAAATTTAGTTCTGTGAACAGAATTTGAGAGGATGTTGTATTTGCCATACTTCTCGAGCTGGTGCTGATGGAACATCAGTGGTGATACAGATCAGAATCTCATCTTGCTGTCTCCACCACCGGTGGAGTACCCATCATGTCTGTATCCTCAGCCACTGCCAGTTCAAACCACTTAGTCATCTAACTAAACAAAATCATCAAACTGATCTCAAAATACAGACTGAAGAGTTATTGGCTTTACTGAATCAGTGCCTGAGTCACCACTGACTCGGAGGAGTTTTGCTTAGAGAGTGAAATGCAATCAATGCCTTCTCCTTCCTTGGAAATTTCCCAGTTTCGTGGTGACTGATTCAGCTGATTAATTAACCTGGTGCTGGTAGTGTCATTGTGCATTAAACAAGGTTTACCTAGACATGGCATTTCTTCTCTTAAAAATGTCTCTCCTTCCTAATTTGGAAGAATCAGAAATGTTTAAACCAGTCCTGATGGTTTTACTGTGGCTGATGGCAATGTGCTGTAATCCATGGTGCAGACTGCAGAGCAAATTTTGTTCTTTAAACTGTCTTTTCTGCCACACCTAATGAACCCAGGTTGTTCCCCTGTTTAAAGGTAACAATAATTTGTTTTGTTTTAGAACTTGTGAATTTGCATGCCAACTGCCCACTGACTTAGAAGCCCTCCTCAGATACTTATATTGACATTCAAGCTCTGTAGCTTCAATATAGGTTTGAATTGAATATAAGTTATATTTTTAATCAAGATCTGGTATTTGGGTAAATAGATTTGTATTCGTCAATGGGCAATCATCTCTTAACTGATGACATCTTGCCTCGTAAATCTTTACTAATGGGGTGGTTCTTACTCATGCATTAGGTTAGTAAGAGGAGTTGGAGAGTCCTGCTGAGCCGGAGGGTCCTTCTACTCTCCATACAACGGAAAAATACCTACTGTAGCACACTGTCAGCTGGAGCTGCGTTGGCAGAATGTGAAGACTCAGCTCTCTGGCAACAGATGGGCTACAGGCTTCTTCTGACATGATCTGCCATCCAACATATGTTAGACAGGCTGAGAAATCAAGGGGTTTTAGATTGAGGCTTTAGCTTTATTTAAAAACAGAAAGATGTCTTAGCTCTTGATGGAGCAGGTGGCCTTGGGTACAGTCGATGAAGTAAGTGTGGACTGAAGTGGTTGCCTGGGTAAGGGATAGCTCCACAGCACAGTGGTTGGGGTGTTCCTCGTGTCGCACACCAGCCTATTTCTCTTCAAATTCCTTTTCTGCTCTGCAATCGCTCCTGTTAGCAAGATCCAGCAAGTTTTGAGATTTTGAGGATGGAAGAAGCCGTTGGGGGTGGATGTAAAACAGTTTGCCTTGGAATATCCAAATGCATGGGCTTGCTGCGAGCCAGATTCTGGCAATTTCCTAAGCTCTCCTGTGACTGGCCATGGGGGGTTCCTCAGGAGGGGGGTTCCTCCCCTGTGGTCCTCTGGTCCCCCATCTCCAGCCTGGAGGAGGGGATAGGACCCAACTTGCCTGGGAGGGAGGGGGGAGGTTTTCCCGGAACAGATCAATCTTGGTATTTAAATCACATAGTGTTTTAAAATAAAGAAATACCACATCTTCTAGGATCTTGAACATTCTGGACTTTATTTTTATTTCACTGTGGGAGTGAAATGGCTAATAGGTACAAAGCATGAGTAGTCATAATCTAATTATAAAATAAGTTGGTTGCATTTTAGTTGTCAAAACTCTTGTCGTGGTATTTTTTTTTTATTTTGTGGAAGCATTTTCAAATTGAAATTTTTGACTAAAAAGCAATTGCCTTTTCTATTACAAGGTGAGTTCTGTGCAACTTAGTTAGTACAAAGATGACCAGAGGCAGCTGGGGCTGTTCAGCCTGGGGAAGAGAAGGCTCCAGGGAGACCTTAGAGCAGCCTTCCAGGATCTGAAGGGAGCTCCAGGAGTGCTGGAGAGGGACTCTTGGTCAGGGAGTGGAGGGACAGGACAAGGGGGAATGGTTTTAGATTGGAAGAGGGGAGATTGGGATTGGATATTAGGAAGAAATTCTTTGCTGTGAGGGGAGTGAGACCATGGCCCAAGCTGCCCAGAGAAGCTGTGGCTGCCCCATCCCTGGAGGGGTTCAAGGCCAAGCTGGATGGGGCTTGGAGCAACCTGGTCTGGTGGGAGGTGTCCCTGCCCATGGCAAGGGGTTGGAACTGGATGATCTTGAAGGTCCCTTCCAACTCTGACCATTCTAGGATTGAGGAAACTTCTTGATTTGGATCATGCTTGTACATCATTCATCCTGCTCCTGGGCCAGGCTTGCTGGGGTAGGTTAAAAACCAGCTTTTTTGCCTTTTGGCTGGAAAGATCTGTGAGCCTTAAGGTGAAAGCCATTTAACTAACTTTCCATGGCTTTTTCTGTCGGGGGTTTAATCAGCCTTTACTTCAATCAGCTGCCTGAGGCTCGGCTGGGGCATCAGCTCAGCCCTGATTACCAACCGCCTGCAGCTGCGGCAATGCAGGTGGAATAAGAAAACCTGAAGAAAACCAAAAAGAGAAATAAAAAAGCCCCCAAGCCCGCTCCCATCCCCCGCGGGGAGGCGGCCGAGCCCCCAGTGTGGTGCCGCAGTGCCCAGGGGCTGCGGGGAGGCGGTTCCCCCCGCCCCGCCGCGCAGATGGGCTCTCCCGTCACCCCCCCCTACGCTCCATACCGGGGAGCGAGG
>VXBW01004985.1:1035999-1059925 GCA_013400375.1 Thinocorus orbignyianus
TGCGCCTCGGGCCGGGGGGACCTGCTGGGCCGGGGGGACGGTGTCCTTGGCTGCCGTCGTCCTTCGGAAGGGGGAGGGAGCGTAGCGGAGGAGGAGGAGGACATTTCGTAGGGAAGGGAGGAGGGCGCTGGCCGAGGTGACCCCGCCGCAGCCCTTGCACCTGCGGGGAGGGAAGGTGGGGGGGGGGCGGTGATGGCTGGGATGGCGTCCTCTTCCTTCCCTGGGCCTTTCCTCCCTCAAGGTCGGTCCCCTCAGCCGTGCGGCGGCCGTTGCATAACCGCTGCCTCCCTCAGGCGCTGGCCCGGGCCGAGGCAGGCGGAGGGTCCTCACTTGTTGCGGGGGGAGGTCCCCGCTGGGCGAAATGGAACCGCAGACCCCCCGCCCGCCTGCCCGCTCGCCTTGGATCGTTCCCCTCAGGGCTCGGGAAGGGCCGCCGCGGCGGGGTTTGGGCTCGCCGGAGAGCCCCGGTGGTTTGCCGCTTGGGGAGGGCGAATAAAAACACCTGGGAGGGCCCCTGGGCGGCCTGGGGTGAAGAATACTCCTTGTATCCATAGCCAGGATGGGCAATTCGGCTAAACCCTCAGCGATCCGGCGTTTCCAAACGTTGGCCTTGTGGCTATTGATTGATCTGGTGGAGTAAAAGCATACGCATTGCAGGTCTGCTCCTGAGCAGATTTTCAGTAAGAGGCTTGGGAAGGCTTCCTTACCTGAAGGTTACCCCCCCCTGAATTGAGGATGCCATTTCTGCAAGATCTAGCCGATCATAGGATGAGGTTTGAGATCTTGCGTTTAATTTGAATGCGGATTAGAAGCGTGGCTTTTAAAATGGCTTGCAATTGCACCGGAGGGAAGTTCTTGATCTTAAACAAAACCAACTCGTTAAGGACAGACACATCTTGCTGCAGTTTCCCTACTGCTGCTGCTCTAGTAAGACATCTGCCAGCTGTTTAGGCAGTGGCCACGATTTACCTGTGCAAGATCTTTTAGGTACAGCCTATTCAGTATGTTTGTAGGAACCATTCAATGTAATGTTTACCTCACCAGTACAGAAGCACGATTTAATTGAATAGATAGGCTTTTCTGTCATTGGAAGTAATGAATAAAACATCGGAAGATAAGAAAAGCTTGGAAACAAGTAGCAAATTTGGATAGCGTTACACAGGACAGCCCTGTCAGTCAGCTTTTCTGCAGTTTTACTTGTTCTGTCTAATCTGCAGAGCTGCTGGGCTGCAGGTCCCGATCTGTTAAACTTCATCACACGTAACTGAATTATGGTCTGAGCTCTAGTTTGGTGGAGTGAGTGCAGTTGCCTTAGTCCTCACGACGTTTTGGTTGTTCTGGGCAGGACTGTTAAAAATCTTACATGGTTATGTTTAAGGACAAATAAGCTCTGCAGAACACCTGGAAAGCTGCTAGAACCATCTCGCTTTCATTTTCCTGTTGTGAGGAGAAGCGTTTGTTTGGAAACATTTATGGTAAACTTTCACTTTTGTGCTGTATTGTCAGTTCTGTGGTTTGGTTTTTTTTTTTGTTATGCTTGGTTCAGTGATGTGCAGAAAAGGACTACACCAGAGTGGTGAGTCCCACTCTCAAGACCTCTGTATTCATGAGAAATGAAACCGCTTCTCACTCTTCTCCCCACTCCTTTGGAACAGGAGTGAGAAGTGGTTTCGTTTGTCATGATGGAAAGAAATGGAAGTATCTTTGGGGAGATGTGATCTTACACCAAAGTTAGGTGTGAGCTTTCCTGTAGTTATTTTAAGGGGTACAGAGTGGTTTTGGGTTCTAGAGAAGCATATTCTTGTCCAGCTGATGCAGAACTCTAAGTTTACCTGAGTTTATCTTGTAATTGGTCAAGTTGACCAGTATCTCAAAGCTTCGTGGACTGATGTAGTGGTGGAAAAGCAATAGTTTGCAGTGCATTCAAATCAGGCTTGTCAAAGTGAAGCAATATTTATCAGCAGAGCTGGATAGGAGTGGTGGAATGGAGGGACTTTTCAGAGGAGAAGGCAGTGCATCTAATGGCTGCTTCTTCCATAGTTACTGACCAGGCAAAGCAATGTACCTCTGTTGCCTTGGGACCCTTCCAACTTATTTTTGTATAGGAAGGGTATTGATCAGAATAATACTGTCTTGAGGAAGCTTTGCTGATCTGTGATTATTTCAGGAAGTTATGTGATGCTATGCATGTCTTAAATCCAAACCACAAACCACTTTGTCATAACCACGATTTTAGTGCAGATGTTTCTTTGATGCAGGAACAGCCTTTACAGTGTAGGGCTGGTAGTTAGGTTTCTATCTCATTTTTAGAGGCAAGGAAATTTAAGACTACCCTAAAGCATTATGTAGAGACAATTTGGCTATTTATGGAGGCTATTTTTTTTTTTTTCCTTCTAAGGATTTATGAAAGTAAGAGACCACTGTGAAGACACAGAATTAACTGGTGCTAGACCTTTCTGTGATGTATAATGCTTGGGAAAGCATAATATATAGCCATCTGTTCCTGCAAACAGTTTTATTCTGTTTTCCTGTATATGTTACATAAAATAATACACTGCCCTGGGAATTGAAATGGAGGAGAAATGGTCTGGGCAGGCATGGTTTACTTTGTGTGTTTGGAATACTTTAATGCCAATTGGCTTCTCCCATATTACTAGACTGTGGGTTGTACTGTCTGTGCCAAGTTATCAGGAAAATTTATCAGCAGAAACTTTTCTAGACTTGCAAACATATCTTTGGTTGGAGGCCTTAATGCTTCTGCAGACTTGAAAATCACCCGTTTCAGATTATTGCAAAGAGGTTTTTTTAAGGAGAAGGATATAAGCTAGGCTCATAGACTTCTAGAAGGCTTGAAGTTAAACCCAGATCAGGCCACAGGATAGATAGCATAATGTGAACATCTCATCTCAAACAGATTAAAGTAGAATTGTGATATTCTGGATAAAGCAATGTTTTCTGCCATGAAAATGTAAGTATTTGATAGCCCAGGGGCTCGTAGCTATGAAGCTGTTCTGCAGAGGAAAAAAAAAACTTCTGTAGTCATTGACATTTTCTGAACAAAGCACTTTTACTATTTTTTTCTGAGCCTTGTCTCTCATTCTGTTTAGTTGTATTCAAAGAAGTGTCTCTGAAATTTCGTTTATGATATCAGGGGGCATATGTCTTGTAGCATTATCGTCAAAGACAGAAGCAATACCTCGAAACATGGAGAGTTTAGTAAGTCAGAAGCCTTAGTCTTAAATAAAGATTGCATTGCACTCTAATTTTATTTGATTCATACTGATTGACTCACATTGGCTTCAGTAGGGACTAAACCTCCTTAGGAGCCTTTAGAAAGGATTATCCAAAACCTCAGTGCCTTTGAAGAACTGTCTGTCTGTCCTTTGTTTATAGTAGTAGATCTCATCTCACTTGCTTTGTGTTCAGATTGAAAACAAGTTGCTGCTACTGCTCCCAGTTGGTTTCCTTGTTTCTAAATGGAGTCAACAAGTAGAGCCAGGAGTGCCAGCTACACTGAGATGATGTTTGCTGTATTTGAAAATAAGATTCCCTTTCAAGAAGTGAAGTTTATAAATATGACAACAGTTAGAAGCAGTTAGAAATTAAGTGGTTGCCACTCTTGCACTGTAATTAGCAATGTTTTAAGAGAACATTTATTAAATGGATGTTTACAGTTAGAGGCTTATGTTTCCTATTTCAGTGTTCTGTTTAGTTTAAAACATTTTGAATTTCACTTCAAAAATTAAGACTTTGTTGCCTTAATCCTATTTAGTCTGTTTTGTGGTGGGATATCCTTGTTTTGCTGTTCTCCCTGCCAGGCTTTTATCCAAATAGAGATTTGGTCAGTGTATCCTCTGTCTAAAGTCTTTGGCACTCTAAACATCTGCTGCAGTTGTGGTTAGTAAAAATTGCACCTGGTTTCTAAGCAGTCATTTGCCTGTACCTTAGTTAGAACTTCCATGTGTCTTTGTACAAATGAAATCAGGTTTTGGCAACTGGTTCAGCATTGAGCAGGAAGTGATGATAATCCAGAGATTTTTCCCCAGGTAAAATATAATTTAATCAAACCTGCTGAATTTCTACAAGCAGTAGTTTAATATGTTATTTGTAGAATTAGTTTTAATTACAGGCTGAAACTGTAGGCACCTGAAAATTTATAAACATTACCTTGTGCTCCCAGTGGATGACAGCTGAGCTTCCAGAACAGAAATGTTAAGTGCTCCTTAGCTGTGGTGGATATCTATTCAGGACAGATCTGAAATGGTGGGATGAATTCCATCCACCCCGTTTTCTTTCACCTAGGACCTGAAGAGGTTCATATTAGTGGATACCCATGCTGTTCCTTACTTAATCCCTCTCCTGACACAGATTAATAACCCAATATTTTGTTACTGCCTACAGTTTCCATTTCCCAGTAATGGAAATTGTGGTTTGTCTTGGAAGCCCATGTTACAGATAAGAAAAGTTTCATGCTATCAAGAGACTTGGCGTTAGAACAAAACTTGTGTTCAGTTTCACCCCATTGTTTCTACCTGGTTATAAAATGACAGTTTTTGATCAAATTCTGTGTATGAGAAGACCCAGTTAAATAAGCAAATAAAATAGATCTTTTTTTTTACTGCTATTGTATTTGAAGTTGTTTTTATACCAAGTTAATCCCCACCCTTTTCTAATAAAAAATAGGAGCAGGCACAGCTCTGAATTGCAGACTGGTGAGTCCAGGGCAGGACCAGAACACACATTGTAATCAGACCATGCTGCTCCCTTTCTTACTAAACTTTACTTTCAGGGTGGAGGAGATGTATTTTATTGTGTAGCTCTTTACTTCTTGGCTGAGCTGTATTTTCCTGTGGTTTTATACTACACAGACTTGTTCTTGTAATGATATTGCTTGAAATTTCATCAGAACAGTACTAAATTATGAATATTCAAGATAAGACGTGCTTTAGAGTTTTTATTGTCTCACTGAAAGGCATGCTTGTATTCTCTTGTATCAAGAGGAAGATAATTGAACAAGAGATGTGCAGCAATCAAAATTTTTGTCAGACTTTTAGGACAGGAGTAAAGAATTGTTTACTCAGTTCATTGAGTGTAGTTCATTTGAATTGACGGAGAGTATAATTCTCTCTTTATGCAATCTTTGGATTTTTCATGAAGTCTGAAAGGTGGATTTTTAAAAATGAATATTGGATGTTTATCTGCTGTCACTAGTATTTGTTATTGCGTTCATTCAGCATCTTTTACTAGTTAATTCTTAGGAATTTATTTTGACATAAATCATCTTGGTCTCATTTTAGATGTAGGGCACTTGGCTAAACAACACTATATACTAGAAACAGTTACCCAGAAGGAAAAATATTATCAGCTACAGCCCTTTCTGGTCAAGGTGTGTGTAACTCTTCAGTTACGTAGGTGCCAGATCCCATTTAAATTAAATGAACTTCTGACCACTTGTAAGGAGATAACTGAAAGTTATCTTCTGAAGTCCTCAGAAAGGACTTTGATAAGCACATTTAATTTTCATATATTTGCCTTCAAATGCTAGAATAGAATTAATTCTCAGTGATTTAAGATTATACCTTTTAGCCCTAGATCCCATTGCCCTACCTGTATACTCATTTGTTAATTCTTTTGAACAGCAGGAAAATCTTGCTGCTAGTTTATCTGATGGATTGCATTCGCTGCTCTTGGTGAAGCATCCTCTCTTTGAGGGACATTCCTTTTCTGCAGAACAGCCAGCAGTAGTTCCAGGCAGTATTAGTACAAGCTGGTCAGACTGTTCAGTTTCCTGAGAAACTGAGCACGCTTATGTGGAGTGAATGGTATTTTAAAAACTGGTGTTCAAGGTCCATATCACATCAGGCATCCATTCCCTTTCCTCCTTTAGCTTAGCAGCAATTATCTTTAGATAAACCAAGTTAGACAGGTGGCGTGTGCTCACCTTGCCCGTGCTTGTTCAGTCATGGCTTGGTGGCAGCGAAGGCTCTGGCACGGGCTCTACAGTTCAGTGTGCTCCCTGGGAGAAGAGAGAGCCTTAGCTGTCTTTTAAATTCTTCCAGCCATTAGAAACTAAGTAGAAGTCAGCTTGCTGTGTTGTGCCAGGGTGGCTTCCCCCACTTGACTAGATTAAATGCTAGTTGGGATTTACAACAGATTCCAGTTGAGGCACTTCCAAATAGTGTGAATATTGTATTTCAAGGAAACCAGTGCAGTTTATCCCAGTTAAATGGCAAGAGATTAACAGCTCAGGGCACTTTGTTAGTGTCAAGCTTGGAATAGGCCGACTGTTTTGATTTGAAATTAACAGTCGGGCTTTGAACAGCTTTCTCTGTGGATTTCAGGAGTTTTGTGACAATTAAAGAGGAAAAAAAGTGAAAGCATAGTTTTCGGTCCAACATTTAATAGTATTTAAGCCAACCGAGATCAGAATAATACTTGGTTCAACTCTGCAGTTGTTTCAAGGGAAGCAGTGATGTATCACTCATAAGCTCTGCCTCATATTTCAAACGCTGGCTTGGGAATTCCTTACAGCGTGTGGTTATGCTGGAGTCAGTAGATCACAAATGTGGATAACGGTCCTTTCCTGGATATTCAGCACTAAGTTTGGTGTTTTAAAATCCGGTGATGTTTTGCCTTCATAAAAACAAAGGGATTTAAGCTTTATGTTTTAAAATCCAGTGATGTTCCTAAACATTCCTAAACACACAGGGGTTTTAAGCTTTATGATTTTTATTGTCTAGAGCACAATAGAAGGACATGACTTTGCTTTTAACTGGGCCTGTTGTTTGAAGGTTCACTAGACTCTGTAGATGCTTAGCATGCTCGTAATTCTGTTCATACGTGGTTACTCGTAGCTTTTATAGATCTCTCTACCCTACAGTGGTAGGATTTACTGTAGGTTACTAAATTAGGAGATTTCTCAATGCATAAAAAACCCAAATAAATTGTCATCTATCTTCAGAAGGATTAGAATGGAGATGCAGCATTTTCTGGCAGAGATGTGGTCTAGTATTTTATATACTAGGTCCTTGTAAAGAAAAGATGGACAGATGAAAGGACTCTGATATGTTCAGTTGAGGGGTAACTGTTCATGAAACACTTTTCTTCAAACCAGATTCGAATTGAGACATATTTCAATTGGGGACTCAAGCTTCAGCAGTTATAGGTGCCTTCCCTCTGAGGGAGGGAGGAATGATGTGTAAGTCCCTTTGAGCGTGACAAAGTTTGTTGTAAAACTCAGCTTTCCTTGGAGGGTGCTGCAGCACTGTACTTCTCTGGGTAAACACAACAGTGGGGCTGACATTTAGCTGGCTGTTTGGTGTGCTGAATAATGAAAGCGTGCCCATGTGAGCGTATTGAGGCAATAAAGATCGTGTTGCCATATTGACTAAAACCACATGGTACCAATTAAACGCTGTTTGCATTAAAGTAGTTTGTTACGAGTTCTCTTTTGATGCATTATTATGCATGAAGATATTGTGGCCTGTCTATCAGTTCTTTGCTACTAACCAGTAAAAGATTGCAGATAAAAGCATTGGAAAAGTATTATGGTTTCCTCTATGAGTTCTCCACCTCTAGGATTAATCATTTGTTTAAGTGTCCTTTTAGCTTTTTTTTCCCTTTCTTTTAATTCCCCTGAGTAAGCATATGACAGACATCATGAATCCATTTTAGTTGGTTGAAAAGGCAGGATTCAGAAGTGTAGGTTAGCCTTACATCTCTGCCTCTTCTGCAGTCAGTTTATATAGTTCTTTAGAAAGGTGAAATAGCAGGACTGTGTAATAGTGTTCTGGCTGTAGTATATGCTTTGTTGTGATTGCACAGGTTTTATTTCAGGAGTTGCATGTACTCATGAACTAACAACCCTAACCCTTTTTATGAAGATCAAAATCTGGGTGATGTCACCTATTGGATGCCCTTTCGTATGTTCATTATAACCTCTGCCAAAGCATTTCTTATATGTGGATATACCTCATTTGCTGATGATGACTTGGTTTTGTATAGTAAGGAGCAGTTTTCAGGCCCTCTACATGAATGTTTTCCATAGGGTCTTAGCAACTAGATACATACAACCTTCCATGATTACATCTGGGGGAAAAGTATTAATTTAAGAATCCAGAGTATGTGCTAGCCTAAGAGGTTTTTTGAAGTAGCAGATACGCATTGTGCAAAACAATGTAGGTGAAACTGATGCACGTAGAACCTCAAGATGAAGAGAGATAGACCAAGAAAAGCCATACATATTCAACTGTCAAGAAGAATTAGTTGTTCCACCACATATACTGGTTTTCTGGACTAGCTGTGTTCAACTTTGTAACATAAAGATAAATATTTAATAATCAGGGCTCGTTCACACTGAATTGTCATGTAGCAGATGGTAGCCTGGTAGGTAACACAAGATCTTGCAAGCTGACAACGAAAGATGCTGCCTTTTTTTTTTTGCAGCAGAAGACCAGTCACCTTAACCATACTTAAGTGATTGATTTGCAGATTCTCGTGTTTAGAGTTGAAGAATGTTTTTCTGGGTGATCTTTTAGTGGAGTTTCCCAGTGTCTTAAAGCAACTACTAAGTAAGTAGTATAAAAAGTGGTTAGTAATTATGTATGTTTCAAGACATTTTATTAGATGACGGAACAGACCTGAGATTTTGGTCCCTTTGTAGTGTTTGAAATCTGCATTAGGCATATTTTGGATTAAAGGCTACAACCTGCAAGTCCTCCAAACCCAGCAGGGCCTGGAACTCTTGTGTTCTGTCTCTGCAGTGGAGGTGTGGGACTGTGAAACTGGGTGTCTTCCCCTTCTTGATATTTTTGATCGCTTCTCCTCTCTCTCCCTTTCTTGCATTTTGCATAGTTCCCCAGATTCAGCAGAACTCCTGGAGTCCTCCTTTGCCTGGGATGCCATGGAAATGGCTGGTAAACTTGACACTGAAGGTTCTAGGTATAGGTCTTATACTGGGACACTCAACAAGTGTCCTTAGGCCTTGTATAGAAATTGGTTAAGTTTGATCTCTTTTCCACCTGTTCTTTTAATGATAATAAAAAACCCCTACAAGACAAAATGCTAGAACTAGAAAAAGCCTTCACATCCTGGAGAATAGTCCACCAACTGGATGCTGTTTTCCAAGTTGAGAACAAACCCTTGTTTTTCAAGTTGGCAAGCTTTTTTTTTTTTTTTGTCTGGTGCTGAATATAGGTTTTTCTGGTCACACCTGGCACTGATGGCAGTGGCTCCCCGTCGCTCTTAGAAGGTTTTTGAATTGCACTTTAGGGGCATCTTAAACCCCAGCGTTGTTAAGAGACTAATTCAGATTCTCGGAGTAACTCTTGGAAAGCCTACAGGGACACTGAACTCTTCTGAACATATTTAACCAGGGTTTTGTGTATTTTTTTTTAAATTTAGAAAAATGAAAGAGGAAAATATTGAAACCAGTATTATAAAGCATTTTTTAAAGAAGTTGTTAGTTTCAAAAGGTTTGACTTTGTACTTTATTTTCCTTTCAGTGAACAAGCATAAGCCATGGATTGAAACAACCTACCACGGTATAGTTACAGAGAATGACAACACCGTGCTCTTGGACCCCCCTTTAATAGCTCTGGACAAAGATGCACCTCTGCGTTTTGCAGGTAAAGAATTCATCTGCATTTCTTTTTTATCAAGTGGAATTTCTCTCTTGATGACAAATGCTGTGTGTAACTGGTGTGTTTTCCCTAACAGTTGCGTAATGTTTCAAAGCTTTTAGACCCCAGGAAATGTTTGTACATGGACCAGAATTTTGTTTTCTGTTTACAGCCATAAATATACATCTCTATCCAAAGATCCAGACCAGGGACTACTCTATATTGCAGATATTCTATGCTGCTTTCAATTTCATATATATATATGTTAATTTTTTTTCTGTTTCCTTGGAGTTTGTTGTTGTTTTTTTTCTTTGCGCAGTTTCTGACCTTTTCCTCAGTTCTCTGGATTCCACATTTCACAGCATTCCGTCTGGGAGTTCTGAAACAATTATTTTCTTATCATTCTGAAGAGAGTTTTTGGTTTTCTTAATGTTTTTGATTTGTGTCTTAACAGATGGAAAATAGTGGAAATAGGATTGCATTTCTTCTTTGCAGTATTTGGACTGAGAATTCCTGTAGAAATCTAGACTTCCTGTGATGAGCTTGCTTAGTGGTTTGGAGCATTTTAAAAAATGAGTGGCCTTTTCTACCTGAAGAAAAGGCTTTTCTCATCTAACACAGAATATGAAGAATGATACACAAGTCATTTGCAAAGTGTAGGCTGACTCTTGACTTTCAATATCAGACACACAGATGACAGTTGTACAAATTTCTGCCTTAGTTTTTTTTTTTTGTTGTTGTTGTTGTTGTGGAATCAACTTTTAAAAATATTGTATTGTTAATTGGATGCAGTGCTGTTGACAGTATGTTTTGGGTTTAACAAAATGTTAGAAAACTATTTGAAGAGTACCATTGGGCATTTGCAGGTATTTAAATTAGTTGTAGTGGATATCACAAGTTTAAATAAGATACTTGCAGAAGCTTACTTAGTTAAGGAAAGTTTTTGAGTTAAAAAGTCCTCACAAAATACCTGGAGAATGTGCCATAGCCATTTCTGGGAACATTGCTTTGCCTGGCTTGAGGGAGGAAGTGACAGAAAAAAGAGAGTGATTAAATTAACAGCCATTTGGAACGTTCAGCATGCCTGCTGCATTGGGTGCTACAGTATTATGACAATTAGGTCACAATTTCTTTACTTCAAATAACAGCTTTGTTGCATTACCATAAGGCTGTAATTATCTCCAAGGCTGCCTTACAGATTCAGGAAGTTCAGAGATGGTGGTAAACCTCTGAAATTCAAACTTCCTCATATATTGAGTACACATGGCAGAGGCTCTGAAGTGATCTTAACTGGAAACAAAACTGCTGTCTGTGAATGAAAAAAAACTTTTCCTTTCCAAATGAAGAAGCTTGTGTTGGGATACACAGAATCTGCTAAGTAAGAAGAGCTGTAGGAAGGTTGACTTGGATACTTGGTATTTAGGGGATTATGAGTCATCTCTTGCAGTTCTTACCTGCTTTAAATGTAGGTGCTGGTGGTTTGACAACATTGAACACGTTTTGGAAATGACAATTTTGTACCTCTTGGTGAACAGTAAAGTTCTCTTGAGTGCTGAATACCATGACGCTTTAAGAAAGAACTGGCAGAATATCTTCAAATACATTATCAAATTTTCAGAGGAAAATCCAATGTCAGAGCAGTCTCTTTAAATGAGACTGCTTTTCCACTGTGTTTATCTAAATTGTATAAACCTGCTTTCATTAAATGAACATTTTTATAAACTGGAAGTTGGTTTTATTAAACGGTTGTATAAACATGATATATTTTGGCTTTCAAAAACCAACAATTGTTCAGCGGCTACAGAGCAATTGATTTAAAATAGTTAAATTCTGAGGATAGCATAGGAATGTTACCAGGAAATTTTCCTCGATGTGACAAATCCTCTGCTGGATTTGAATTGCGTAAATTTTGAATGTCCGTGCTATAGGAATCTGTAAAAGTATTCATCTACCATGAGATGGAACAATACTTGAATCTGTCTTTGAGGAGACCCAGTGTGGGAGTGGTGTTGAATCAGCGTTACCGGTTCTGGTTGGTGGTGCCACAGTCATGTCCTAGGACAGAGAATAGCCTTGTTATTGTCCAGCAGCATCTCTGTGGGTGTTTAAGTGTGAGAAGCCCGTTAGATAAGTGACATGTTTTCACAGCAAAACAAAGCGTTTTCGGGATTAAATGGCTGTTTCAGTCCTAACTTGTATATTCCTACTTATAAATCAAATTTATTCATGCTTCAAAAGGTTGGATATTTTAATTAAGTGTGCCCCCTAGGTGAGCTGTGAAAGTTCTGAACTGTCTGCAGGTTTGAAATATTTTAAATAGGGCTTTTTGCTTTTTTTCAATTTTGGGCATGTTGAAACATCTTGAAACTGGTTCATTTAAATACTTTGTAGTAGATGAACTCTGGGGAGCAAGTAAAACTATTATTTTATTGCTTTGCTTCCTCGGTACAGTGGGTAGGGTCCTAAAATTCAGATGTGCAGAAATAAGTAGGGTTATATAGACTGTTGTCGAGGGTAATTTGGATGGTTCTGCATCTGAAATGACACACTTCTGAAAACAGAGTTTGAATGTAGTTGTGTGGTAATGCTGCCTGGTGTGTAGAGACCCTGTGGAATCAGTCTGTCGTACCAGGAGTGATACAGATTGGCCTGAGAAGGCAGTGACCCTTCTTCCTCAGTGAAAGTTTTGTGTTACAAATCGAGTCACGTTGGAATTTGATCCAAAATGGTTTTGCTGAACAAATGAAATAAAGAGCAAATACATGTTCTATTGTACAGTAATTCCTGTCTAAAATCAGTTTAATGTCTGAAGCTTTTGATATGAGTTTCCCCTTTAATATACAAAAAGGAACCAAATTTTTATTGCATTTGAAACTAACAGTGTTGTATCTGACTGCCTTCACATCTCTAAATGTCTTCTGTTACGAGAGTATAACGCAGGGTCTTGCTAGCAAGATGTTTGAAATGTTTCCCTCGTGGAAGGAAATATTTCCTTGTGTTTTTTGATGTGTCTGTAATAGGGTTTTAATTCCTCTTCCCTCGCCCCTAGAGAAAACCACTTCTCTGTCACAATACTTTATTCTCCCTTTACTCATTTAGGATGCAAGAAATATTTTTGTGGGGGTTAGGAATTTTTCAACTTGGAGCGTGAATATGCGTTGAGCTTTGAAAATGACCTTGCAGGATCTCTATTCATCCTTCAAAAAACCAAAACAACAAACCACCCCAAAATCCAGCAGGGCATTCTGCTGGCCTCTCCTCAGCAGTGTGTGGAGTTTCTGTGTCCCTGGGGTGAGTGCTGCTGCTGTGGATCCAGTCGGCACCGCTGTGTTGAGGGCAGGGAGCTGTGCTGACATCCTGTCAGTGGTGCCGTGCTGGTTGTCAAACCTGAGAGAAAAATTTGCTGCAGTATTTCAACCACGTTTGCATCAAATTTAAGGCACACATGAAATTCTTGTTTTGTTTTTTTACCTGTCACACATACAAATACGAACTGAAATGGAAGCATCACTAAGCATGAAATTTAAAATCATTTTGCTTTTAAAGTTTTGTATGGTTCTAAAACCACTTTTTTAGGAGCCATTCTGCAGGTATTGAAAAGGAAGGCTTTCCTGAAGTCTCTCCATGATCCTCATGTAGGATGCTGTTGGGTTAAAGCTGGGGGAGTTCACTTCCTTTCCCTCTGTGGATTGACAGTGTAGGGAGATGGCTGACTCCAGAGTTTGAAGAGTATCTAGTCACTCTTCATATTGTGTTTAAATACCTTATGAATCTTTTTTTATAACTATATGACATAATTAAGATTTTACAATATTCTATCATAACACTGCAGATGGGGATAAACCCAGTAAAAATCAACAAAACCTTAAAATTCTACCAAATCCTTACTGTCGTTTGTTTGTACTACACAAGAACGGAGAAATACAGAATGCCCTTAGGTTACGGGATTACTGTATGTTGTCTGGCTCACCTAAGTTCTACAAACCTGTGTTAGCTGTAAAATGAAGTAGTTTTTTTCAACTGTAATTACAGCTGAGCAAAACACTGAGGTGCTGTCCTAGTTAGAGCTTATTTAACTGAACAGTTTTGAAAATATCAAATATAAACTAATTTACAGGTTGATCATCATCCTCTTCTAAGATTAGGAGAGGTAGAAATTTATTTCAGTAATGTATCTCAGATTCAGAATGAAGTGAGAAAAAGCCCTAACCTTAGGGAGGATGGTATGGGACTAAGCTTACTTCAAGGCAATAAATAATTCACTGCCAAGAATTCTATAGTTCTAGAAGAGCATTACCTATACTATATAAATGTATGCATTTTGTAACTGGGATGATAATTAATGTCATCCATGTATGAGAATTTTAATCTGTAAATTGTCTTATTTGTTTTGAAACAGCCATGTAAGAGTCTAAGACATATTTGAGAAAGGAGGGGGAGCTTTAATTTTCAAAATATTTTGTAATTTAGACAATTATTCCTTTTTGCTTCTTTTCATCGTGGAGACACTTTGAAGAAGGGAGCTTAGAAAGCCTGTTAGGTTGGGAGCTCTGCATTTGCGTATTTAGAGCACTTGCATCATAGCTAACACCATAGATTTTATGCATTCTAAGGTTTTTTTCAGTCACAAGAGCCATGTCTATGCACTAATGAAAGGGCTTTTTGTTAACCTTACTAGTGTGTGGAAAATAAGATTGCATCGGGTCAGTTACTGTGCTGAGAAACATCTGGCAGGAATTGAGCTACAGTGCACCTTGAACAGAAGATTTACACCTTAAAAAGCATCTGGAGACACACGGTTATTTACCAAAGAGCTTGTTTATGTCTTATGCTCAGGAGCCAAAAATACGATGCCTGAACTTCCTGGCAGCCAAATTGAGGTTGCTGGCAGAGTTAAAGGTCATTTCCGATGATAAAGAACTGGCTGGTTTTTAAACAGCCTTCCCTTATCCAAATAGGTAATTGCTGTGTTAGTGCAACTCTCCCTCTTCTCTCCATTAGCAAGCTTTCTGCTTTCATCTTCCTGGCCATATATATATATTTTTTTTTCTTCCTGTAATTTTAATGTTTCACACCCAGTGCTTGGTTTTCAAGGTTAGACTTACTGGAAGGGAGCAGGTAGGTGGGTGTAAGGAGTAAGAGGTGTGGAATATTTAAAAACTTGAAGCTGGAATGTCACTCGTGGCTAATCAGTGGTGTCAGCGATGAATTTAAGCAATGCAAAATTTTCTTGAATGATCCTATTGACAAAACACATTAAAATCTGGGACTATATTTATATTCTGTGTAAGAATAGACTGAAATAAATTATGTGGGTGCCACGAGAGGCCGCACACTTGGTTTGTTGAAATAAAGAGCTGATTATAAATTGAGGGATTGCCGGAAGTGAGTTTCTGAGAGAACCTACTAAGAGCTATTTCAGAAACTGGCTCCTCTTAAAATGAAGGACTATAAATCAGGGCACATTATATGGTATTTTCCCTTAATTATATTTCACTATTAAATTGTAAATGTGCCTTTTTGAGAAAAGTATTTCTGCAAAACTGTAGAACCTCATCTCTTTTTAAGGCCAATCTAGAATGGAGACTTGACTCTCTGTGTTACTGCAAGTTGTTTGAAGTGTGTGAGAATTACCAGGAGATGTGCCAGAAGTGATCTTAAGGGTACAGGTCTGCTTTGTTGTACTGGAATTCAGGTCACAATTGCTGGTAATGAGAAAAAAAAAAAAAAGGCTATGCTGGATGATACGTAAAAGGTGGTAGTTTGAGGGTGTAACAATCTGTGATTTCCAGATTTTCCAATCTGTGAAGAATAGGGTAAACTGTCTTTTCATTAAAACAGTGAAACCATTCCAGATGCCTGTCACAGTCATCTAATCCCATTGTAGAACTCAGTTATAGCCGAGATACCCACATAAGAGTGGAAAATGCAGGATGCTGCAGAAGCCTGTGCTTTTCTGGAGAGCCTGGGGGTAGCAAGGCAGGCTGCTCCAGGGCATCCACGCAACTAGGAGGTGAGATTTGGGTACCCAAGTATATCCTTCTGTCCAGCATTACAGTATTTCAGCAGTAGAATAAAATGATAGAAGCTGTTGGTTGCTCATTTAGCCTGGAAAAGCAACACAGTGCTAGGAAAATACATAGCTCCCCCCTCCTTACACTAGAGATTTTTGTGTTCTTTAGGATTACAATTTAATATGTGTATGTTTCAGTCATCAATTATGGAAATACTGTCGAGTTTGATGTAGAACTTAAATTTTACAAATGCTAGGTGTTACACAATCTCTTTGTAGAAACACAGAAATCCCATAATGATTTAAAGAAAAGCCAAAATTCTGGAACTCAAAAGCAGAGTATGAAGTTTTTTAACTGTAGAAACATGGTGGTTTCAGTGTAATAAATAAAAGGTTGTTTATTTATTATCTCCTTTAAACAGAATAGTATAAATTCTACTTTATGGAATTTCTTCATCAACATGGAATTTTGAAAATACCTTTTGTTTAGCAGTTGGTACTATTTAAAAAAAAGAAAAAGAAGAAAAAACCCTTTTGATAAATTTATGAAATACTTCAAAATTCTACAAACAGCAAGTTGGAATTAGAAGAGTAAATCGTATTTAACATGACTAAAACTCTAAAATTATAACAGTTACAGCAAATCACCACTGGAATTTTAAAATACAATTTTTCCAAAGCTTTTCTGTGTAATGTGTGCATCTTTGCCTTTTCCTTATTTGCTCCCTTTCAACCTTTCCTGTTACTGACTTGGGTTTATCTTTTCTCCCTTTAGAGAGTTTTGAGGTGACAGTCACCAAAGAAGGTGATAAAGGGTTCTTTCTATCCCTTTTATGAATATTAACCTACTAACTTTGGTTATGAAATGGGGAATCAGCACTTAAACAGAAGATCCTGTCATGCTCTTTTGTCCCATTTATTCTCCCAGTTTTTTTCTATTTTAAAATATATTGATAAAAAATGTTATGTAACCAAACCCTTGGTTAGAAATATCTGTAAATCAGACATCCATTTGAACCATTGGGATTAGTGGACACTGTGTGGACACTGAAGAAGCTGGTTTGGGGGAAATTAGCATTTTTTGATATTTTCACTGATAGCTTACTTCTTTGGAACATTTTAACTTTTTCCATATGCTTTGTAAATGAATATTTAACTACTGAAGCATCATAACACCTTCCCTACAGTACAGTTCCATTAGTACATACTTCAGAAGTTTAAAATCTGAATAAAATATTTTTTTTTCAATACCTCTAGACGCGTTTAGGAGTACATTCATGGTACTATGATACCACTGCAGCTGTAAGAGCAAAAGAGTGTTTTTTGTTGGTGTGAGAAAATCACCTTCAAAATGTAACGTGTTAAACGTGTGAAACACCAGTGTAGGTGATGAAACTGTTTATGGAGTGGCTTTTGTTAGCACAGTGAGGTGTGCTGGGCTCCTTCCACATAACAGAGCTCTCATAGTCGTAGATTTAGGCTTAGATGGATTTTAAAAAGGTGTATTATGGACTCCTGTCTCAAGTTTGTCAGGTTGAAGAGTTGGCATAGAAAGGAAAGCCCACTAAATCCTTCCATGTGAGAGCTGCTTTGACTAACATATTTGCTCTGTGTTCGTAGATAGCAGTTGAAATGGATGCCTGAGAAGTTGGTATTTCTACCATTCTCATTCAGTAGTTTATTTTGATTCCCTGATTTTAGCCAGGTACATTGCACAGGAAGACTTTGTTCTTTGATCTGTTGACAGAATTTCTGTAATTATGGTGCTGAACCTGTACTGGAAGCTTTTTCATCCCTTGACTTGTAACTGTGCATTTTAACCTTTTGCTCTGGTCAAAATAAACAAGCTGCCCAGCTATTCCCAGTAGCTTGGCATAGAAGACGTTACCAGTGGCCTTGGCTGTATGCTCTTATAAGATCTACTTTTACCCTAGAGCTATCTCAAGTACTCCTGTGAAATGCCTGTCTACATTTCTCTTTTTCTCTTTTGTATTCCTGCATGAATGGATGCAAAGTAAACAAGTTGCTTGGAAGGCAGACGTATGCTTCTTTTTTACTAAAGTTCCCAGAAATCACCCATTTTAAAGCACAATGCTCTTGCTTTGTCCACAGACCCTCACAAACCCTTGGCTGCAAAATATTTGGTCGTTTATTTTAAAAAACGTGTAAGAGTTTTGACCAGTTCTAACCTCTCTTACTTTGAATCTGTAGGTGAGATTTGTGGATTTAAAATTCACGGGCAAAATGTTCCCTTTGAAGCAGTGGTAGTGGATAAGTCCACTGGTGAGGGAATAATACGCTCTAAAGAAAAGCTTGACTGTGAACTGCAGAAGGACTACACCTTCACCATCCAGGCCTATGACTGTGGAAAGGGACCAGATGGAGCAAATGCAAAAAAATCCCACAAGTAAGTAAATCTGTGGAGGGGCTGAGGGGAAGTTTAATGTCAAGACATCTCCTGCTCATGGTGATTTATGATCTGTGTGTATGTAAATGAAAAGCGAGTGTTAATGCTGGAAGACTGTCGTATAATGATAATATAAATAGCAGCAAAATGAAACTGTTTTGACATCTCTTTAGCTGTATTGTAGATGATACTGATTTATCCCTTGATGTCGCTGGATTTACATTAGAAAATAGTGTGGGGACAGAAGCAGGAAGACTGTTGGTAGAGTTACAGTCTGGCTTGAGTTGACAGAAAGAGTTTGCATGGGAATTCAGTTTCTAAAATCAAAAAACTGGTTCAAGGAGTCAGTCTATATTAAACCTGACAAAATGGAAGAGAATACACATTGCTATCATTTCTAGCCAGCATCAGCAAAAAAAAAAAAAGCAAGATCAATAGCATAAGGTTCATCTTTACTTAGATTAAAGAATGGGAACAAAGCAATCTTTAGCTAATCTTTATCTAAAGAAAAAACCACAATGTAGAATGCTGTCTAGAAAATCCACTTGGAAATAACAGTTTTAACACCCTGGTGTAAACATCTGCAGAGCATGTGGAAGATTTTTGTTTGTGGGAGGCAAAGAAGGGTGTAAATGAGTGAGGAATAGACTTTCAGCACTCATCCTGATGGCTTACACAGTTTTGTTAATCTAGAGCTGTGTGCTTCAAATACGCAGGAGAAAGTTATCTCCTTAAGGATTACACTTATGGAAAATAAGTATGCCCTTAAACTCTATTTTGCATTCAGTGTGTCTTTTGAAGAAAGTTCAAAGAGAAAGATGGCAGCAAATGTTTTATTGGGTTGGCAGGAATTAGATTCTTTGTTCATTTTGACAGTACAGTTCCTTCTCCACATGGGAGAACTTACCTATATTTTTCTACCTGTGTTGGTTAGTTGATGTTGGTTATCCATATTCGTGGCCGTGTAATGAAGCAGTACAGGTCTAGCAGTGTGCTCTGCAATTCTTCTTTCCCCACAGCAGGTTGATGGATTTCCAAGATCTATACCTACAAACCACTGTTGAAATTTCCCTGCCCCATGACTGTCTGTGTTATGGCTGTTTGTGGCTTTTAACCATCTTGGGTTTTAGCTCTTAAAGTCAGGAATATAAAGCAGGTTTGGTAAAGAAGGCCATTTTTTTTTTTTTTTTGTGGCATTTGTTTAGCACATAGGATAAAACAAAAACTTAAAGATTTCCATAGTTTATTTTTTTAGTGTAAGGATTATATTGATCGTTGACAGAAACTGTATTGTTTTCCTATTCTGTGTGTACTGACAATCAGTGACAACCACGAAGGGACGGAATCCAAGGTGCAATCTGTTGAGGATTATCTAGCTATATGATGTGTTAAAGCGTGTCTTCTGCTTCTGTGATTCTTCCACTTAAATTATCTGATCTCTCATTCCTACATCCAAGAATTAAGCTAGTTTTCACTGACTTAGACAGCTCAGTACTTTATTAGCAAAAGAAAGCTAATCAAATGCACTTGACTGAGCTCTTAGCCTGAGACCAGTCTTAACTGTCATTCTTGTTCATGTGAAATAAAAATTGGGTGTTTTATGTCAAATACTCTGACAGCAGGAAAGAGCGACAAGGATTGTGTTGTTTTAACAGAAGTGAAAACCTATTTTGTCACAGCTGTGTTTTTTTGTATTTCTGTAAAATGGTGGCAGTTTAAAAGGGGTTGAATATTATTTGCAAATAAATAGCAATAGTAAGCAATAACCTAGAACCACACTGAATTAATATAATAACACACTGGAAATCCATCCACTGCTTTCTTAGTTATGGAAGTTGAGACTGTTAAAGATGAAGTTATCCTTCAGAATTTAAGCTCCCTGAAATAAATGATTAGTGACTAACAAAAGTAGCAGGGGGAGCTGTTTTATTGGATTCCTTGCTTGAATATGAATTTTGCAATATTAAGGAAACTGACATTTCTGTTTTATTTCCAGAGCAACAGTACATATTCAGGTGAATGATGTTAACGAGTATGCTCCTGTGTTCAAAGAGAAGTCATACAAGGCAACAGTTATTGAAGGGAAGAGGTATGACAACATCCTGAAAGTGGAAGCAGTGGATGCGGATTGTTCGCCTCAGTTCAGCCAGATTTGCAGTTATGAAATTGTAACCCCAGACGTACCTTTTGCTATTGACAAAGACGGTAAGAACACAATGCAAGATGGAATGGGAATTACTGTAATTTGCCACCCTAAGAAAAGAACTTCCAACTGGTCAGCAACCCTGGTTTGACCCTTTCCCACAAGGTAGTTAAAAGGTGGTGTTCACTTTAGCAGTTTAAATTGATAATGAGAAGTGAGGTGTCTTTCAATGCCAATACCGTGCGCTGTCTACTGAGGTAGGGAGCAGATGGTCTGCTGCATGTGTGTTGTTTATTGTAACATGCTTTTTAAAATAAAGGAAATATGGTAGCTCTATTATGTTTTAAACCAGCTCTTAGTAGGCTTGCTTTTTTTTGCCTGTAGCTCTCTATTCTGTATTAGGATAGCTTTTGCTAATTAGATTTCAAACATAGGATTCCATGTGCGTGTGCTTTTCACATTGGAGATGCTCATGTGGCTCTGGAGATTTACAGTATCATGGTTATTGGCTTTGAAGTGCAGTGATTTAGTGATTTGTGTAGGTAATTTCATTTCCACTACTGATTTGTGGACCTGTCAAGATCTAGACTACTTCTAGGAGTTCAAGCAAGCTGATTGAGCAAAGTGAGACCATATTTAGTGGGCTTAGTTTGAGTTTTTTGGGGATCCCCATTGCCAGTGGATAATTTTTATTGGTGTGTGGAGTGAAAAAAAGTTGAGAGTCCTGGTACATGCCAAACGGTTTCTTTATCAGTTAAAATGAACCTCTTCATAGGTGGTGAGTAATATAATACACTATTAAGAGCCTAATAAGTATATACCTGCTGTTCTGTGTATGTGCTCATCTCTGGATGTACAATTTTTAAGGATGTGGGTCTAATGTCTGGCATTGAAAAGTCAAATAGTGAAGGGCTAGTTCACCTACAGGTGTGTCTATTCAAATCTTGGTACCTTCATGAAGTATATAGGTGGTACCTGGGCTCATTTAATGTGGCAGTGACCCTGAGAAATGAGTAGATATTGATGTCTGATCATAGCTTTTTTTTTTCCTCCTCAGGTTATATAAAAAACACAGAAAAGTTAAGTTATGGTAAAGAACATCAGTATAAACTGACAGTAACGGCGTATGACTGTGGGAAGAAGAGAGCTGCTGAGGATGTGTTGGTTAAAATTAGCATTAAGCCTACGTGCAAGCCTGGCTGGCAAGGTTAGCTTGATCTTCCTATCTTATTTTAGCATTTTCCAGTACCTTCGGTTTAACATGAGAGATTTTTAATATTGTTTCTTTGGATAAATCTACAGGTTGGAGCAAGAGAATAGAGTACGAGCCTGGTACTGGTGCATTAGCTCTCTTCCCCAGCATGCGTTTGGAGACGTGTGATGAGCCAATAACTTCAATTCAAGCAACAGTTGAACTAGAAACCAACCATATTGGGAAAGGCTGTGATAGAGACACCTACTCTGAGAAATCTATTCACAGACTCTGTGGTAAGAATGCTTTTGTTAAAATAAAGTGGTCTCTCTTGCTTATTCATTTTTCTTTGAATGTTATGTTAGGCCACAAATCAACAAATAGATACCATCTTCATTTGCATATAGTTTATTGCAGCTTTTTTCTCAGCAGGCAATAAAGAGCATGAAACTGGCTGAAGGTGACTTTTAAAATAATTCTCAAATGTGATAAAGAATCTCTTTCTTCTGCCTCTTCAGTAGCGAATATAGACTAAGAATTCCCCTCACATGAGAGGAGCTGAGAAAATGTTGTGTATGTGGAAGGTTATAGCTGTTAAAACCTCCCTGTTTTTCTGAGACATGATGGATATGAAGGATGCAATGGAAGAAATACAGAGTGAAAAAGTAGATGAGAGAACCAAGAATATGTGGTTTGGGAAAAACAGTGTATTTGCATCAGTTAATGTGCAGTGTGCTTGCCCAAAGAATAAAGGGCACTTTGGCATCCTTGTATGCTGCAGTTGAAGGTCTTAGAAAAAAATTATGAATCCAGTATGGAAGAATTTTGATTACAGGACAAATTAGTACTGATGATTTATGTCTTCAGTTGAAGTTAGTATAAGGTGTGAATGCAGTGCAGCCCTAGGGACCCAGGCAAATCCTAAGCTATTCCCTGTCAAGGTCACTGTGACGTTAATGAGCTTGAAGTGGGGGGACATAAACACCACCTGGATACCTGCTGGGTATCTTTGTTCCTCACTATATTATTAGGTGCTGATCTGGAAGGGGATGCTTATGCAGCTCTCTTCAACCGGATGGGTATTAGTCTTTAACTAGTATAATGTGAAGAGAAAGCCATCACGTTCATGGGCCAGAGGGAGAAGTGGTATTAGTGCCATGGTTCCTGAGATAGAGGCAAAATAAGGTTCTACAGCTGCAGAGGTAGTAAGCAAAACATTTTCAATGAGATTAGAAGTTAGATTTACAGGAGTCATCCTGGTATTAGATGTTTATTATTAGTGCCACATTATCAAAAGGAGAATTGCTTGTTGTGTGATTATAGTGCGTAATTCTGACAGTTGGTGCTGAAAATTAGTCCTCAGAAAAACAGTTTGGTTTGAAACTAACTGTGATCATTTTAGTTTCTACATGTTTTTGTTTCATTTGAGTGGTTTTATTGTAGGTGCTTCTTCTGGCACAGCTGAGCTGCTTCCCCCTCCAAGTAGTGCTGCTAACTGGACAATGGGACTTCCCACGGATAACGGCCATGACAGTGACCAGGTCTTTGAATTCAATGGCACGCAAGCTGTGAAGATTCCAGATGGCGTTGTCACAATCAATCTCAAAGAGCCCTTCATGATCTCAGTGTGGATGAGGCATGGGCCTGGAACCAAAGAGAAGGAGACAATTCTGTGCAATTCTGACAAGACAGGTTTGTCAACACTTCAAATACAAACAGTCTCATTGTTGTTTTTTTTTATTTTTTTTTATATGCTGTGGCAGCACCTTAAGTTTTTTCTGTAGGTCAGGTTTTCTTGGAAGTGAAATGAATTTTCTCCTAAAAATCACTCTTCGTTGTGCTATAAAGGTGCAGCCCCATATTATCTGGCTTAAGGTTAGGCAGACTTTTTTTTGTAATTCTATTTTAGTTATTTTGGGGCAATTTTTTTGCTGTGCAGGATGACACATTCCAGTAACGCAGTCTCAATTTTTGTGTCTCCAAAGAAAGCTTTATTCTTGACATTGTCTGAAATCATTGATCATATATCAGGTTTGGTGGCAGATTTGCTGCTGTATCTTCTTCTTTTCTAGGAGATAATTTCTTTTTCTCCAGTGGTGAAGTGTGGTGGTTGTTTTTTTTCACCCTGTGTATAATTGCAGTCTCTGTGAATGCTACAGACATAAACATTTTGAAGGTGCTATTAATAAGGAGGAAATCTGATAACCTTGTTTCCATAATTGCTGTCTAAGGGGTCACAGAATTCTTGTCCTTTGTTAGCTGGAGCAGTGAATTTCTTCAGTATATCAGAAGGATCCTTTATTTCAAATGCTGCTAGGTTTTTCAAAGGAAATTATGCTGAAACTAGAACAATTGCAACAGCCCTCCCCTTAATTAAAGTTTTTCTGAAGAAAGATTTAACAGTATTTATAATATCCGAAAAGCATTTATTTGAACAAGAGAAAAGTGAGTGTCATTCAGAACCAGGTACAAATATTCACTACCTTCACCCATTCCTGTTAAAATACCCCAAAACTTTGGATGCCTCGAAGTAAGTAGACTGGGGGGGGAG
>VXBW01004985.1:1059939-1107911 GCA_013400375.1 Thinocorus orbignyianus
GGGGGGGAAGGCAAATTTAAATACAGTTTTCCTGTTTTAAAGAAACAGACCTTTAAAACAATTCTTCCTTTTTTATTCCTTGGTTTGACCTCACTTTTTGTAACAGTTTCTGGTAGTAGAAATATCATTTGCATTCATTTAAATGGTATCTTAGAAAGTATTGAAAGACTGGAACTGGATTTGTTGGAGGCAATTTAGAGTATATTGAGCTGGGAAAATACAGTCAGATTTAGTGCTGTCAGGCTGAAAGATTGATGTGATTGTGGGTTTTTTTCATTCCTTCCTTTCTTGACTCATCCATGCTATGGAGTGGATGAGGTAGCTAAAATGTTTCTTACTCTTACCTGTTTCTCTAGCATCTCACCTTTGTATTTATTTTAAATATTAAATCCCTTAGAGCTATGACTATATAGTTATCCCTTAGGAAAGCATGTCCACCTGCCATCGTGGATACATGTTCCAAAACAGTAATTAGATGCCGTAGAAGCTACTCATTTGTAACAAGAAAGCTCTTCTGTTTGCAAATAGAGCTTTTTCTCCCACTGACAGGTTTATCTCCCTGAGTCTTTAGTCCTGTGCCTTGGTTTAGATTGGATTTGGAGATAGACGTGTCTGCTTATTGTACAGTGTGTTACTCATGGGTTGTTCAAGAATATTTGCCCTAATTACTGTTACAGATGTTTCTCTTTCTTGTTAAGATGCCTGATTTACTTCTACATGTATTTCTTCCTATCAGTTACTTGGGGATTTATGTATGAAATTACAGAAGAGGCAATTTTTGTGGAGTTCTTCAGGTTTACAGAAAATAATGATATTAATTAAATGTCTTGAGCAGATATGAACCGGCACCACTACACACTCTACGTGCACAACTGCCGACTTGTTTTTCTCTTCCGACAAGATCCTTCGGAGGGAAAAACATACAAACCTGCTGAATTTCACTGGAAGCTAAATCAAGTAAGTTTGGAAGGACAGGTAATGGGATGTTAGAATGCAGTCAAAACCATCGGAGTCTAAATTCCCTGATAGTATAATTATTAATAAATACAGTTTTTGCAGCTCCAGACTCCTTGTGATATGTTTTATAGAATGCAACAGTACCTATTTTATTTGTGATCAAGTGTCAGAGATAGTTTGAGCTTGAATATAACATACTGCTTGAGTGGTTTTATTAAGCCCACTGGGATACTCATGAAATAAAGTCTTTGTCCTGAGAGGTAGTACAATGTGGATTTACATGTGAAAATCCAGTGTCAGTATTTTAGCTGTGATATCAATTATCATCACTAATTACACTATAAGATAATGTGCTTGAATGAACAAGGAGTATTCCAGTTTTTTTTATAGCACTAAACTATTTGTGAGCACGTGATGTTTTTGCAGATCAAAGTGTTGATATGGCAACAGAAGAACTTACCTTCTTAATCCATTTTCACGCTGAAATAAAATTTGTGAGTTTTTACACATAGGATGCAGTAGCTACAAATCAGTTTTCTTAATTAAATTTTACTCTGCAAAAATAGAGTTAACAGGTCTCTGAGGGATGCAGGTCATTTCTGCTTCTTATTTACAGAGAGGAGCTGTCTGTTTCTGTTCTTTCAGTCATGTACTCTCTTAATTATTTTATGTTTGAAAGGGAAGGCTGTAATAACGAGTCATTACTTTGGTCCTACTAAGATCTACAGGGCTTATTTCTATGAATTCATGACGTTAGGATATGAAGAGCGAGACAGAAGGGACTAATGTTTTTATGTACTTTTCCAGCCTTTTGGATCTGAGTGATAAAATAACCCTGTGGTTCTGTATGTTTATAAAGGTTCTTTTAGTTGCTTCAGCTTGCTATTGCAGCTGTTTTCCCAGTTACTAAACAGTGAGTTACTTTCTGGCATAGCTAACTATATTCCCTTTTCTGTGCAGGGCAGCAGGTACTGTTTTAATGGTGAAATGCCCATATACATTCTTACTTGGAGGATTGTTACTTTCCAAAACTAAGCAGCTTTCACCAGAAATGATTGTATTGTGGAAGGTTTTTTTCTATTCAAAATGAGCCCCTCTCAGCAAATACAAGTCCTTTGTCAAGCAATGTATTATAATAGTATTTCAGGATGTGTTCTCATGTAGATACGTATTTTTAAATTGAAATATGCTGTTATTAGATATTGTAAAAATTAAAGGAATGGAAGTATGTGCAACTTCCTGTATTGGCAATGGAAGAGAAGAAACTATAAATACTTGACAGTTGGTTTGCTTTATTCGTTTGCTGTGTGTGAAACAAACGATGTCTCCACAGGCTTATGGGTTGTCAGTATGTCTGCAGGGAGGTATATGCAGAATGGATATCAAATCAGTTATTCAACTGTAATTAAAAAAAAATTAGTGTTTTTTAAACTTTCTTTACTCAGGTGTGTGACAAAGAGTGGCATCATTATGTCCTCAATGTAGAATTTCCTGCGGTAACTCTCTATGTAGATGGTGTTTCGTATGATCCTTTCCCAGTGACTGAAGATTACCCACTTCATCCTTCAAAGATAGAAACACAGCTTGTAGTTGGAGCGTGTTGGCAAGGTAACTATTGACAATTGGTAATACTTTTCATCAACTGTTCTTTAAAGTGAAATCTTTGTGGTTAGCCTACAAGTACATAGCAGATTTTTTTAGTGCATGAAAGGTAACTTGTTTTGTCACTTGCAGATTGGTTTTGCTCCTAGGTAGTATCACGTGTTTCCTCTTTTAGGTATTTTTTTTCCATTAGTGTGTTTTTACTCATTGGCCACAGGTGTGTATAAAATACGGAGCTACTCACTGAGCAGCATCCCAAAAAGTAACTTTTGTGGTAACCGTGGGAATATAGATATCTTCTAGCAGTTGTAAGAGTCCATCATATACTTCTGATTGCTAAGCAGAACACTTAATTTCAAATAGGTTGAAAAGTGTGTTGTAGAAAATGTGCTCTCGTAAATGAAAGCATGACCAGCAGACAATTCAGCTAACCAACACACTGATGTTGTCTTTTGGGTATTTTACCATTTCTACCTATAAAAATAAACATAGAAAGCATCTGCTTTATTGTATGTGGACTGGGTCTTGAAACATGCTGTTCTGCAAGCTGTAAAATGCTGATTCGTGTGCTTTAATACTTGTGAAAGCTTGAGAAAAGGGAGAATAATGCATCTGAACATGGAGATTGATGACTGAAGATGTTACAAAGACGTAACGAAGCTCTTGCTTCACAGTCCTGCACTGAAATGTTTGCTGATTAAATTGCACCCTGGCTGGTATAAAGCTGGTCTTCTTAGTCAGAGATAGAAGAGTGTTAAGTCATTCATGTTTTATTGTAGTTCAGAATATAGACTGTAGTTGCAATAATGCATAGAAGTACCTTGAGAATGAATGACAAATGGGAAGCTTTGAGACGTTTTAATCAAATTCAGTCTTCTGTCGTCACTGTCTCTTTTCTCTTTGGGTTCTAAGGCTCTGAAGTGTGAATGAAGGTTAAATTATCAAAATACCCTCTCCATCAAAATTACCTTTTTGTGCCAAGTTCACTGTCTTTCAGGGTTAATGTCATTTCAGTGCTAAATCCTTTGAGTCAATTAATTATTTTCTCCATAATTCATCTCATTCCGTTTGACTCCAAGCGTCTCTTCTAGCTCAAAGAGGAATCTATAGTGGCTGGCTTTCAAGAAACTGGAGCTTGGAAACTCTGGTCTAGCCAAGTGTATGGATTGTATAGTGGCTTCCAAATGTGTTCTGCATCCTAATAAAAGCATATATATTTAGTTTAAAAACTCCTCTGCTTGCATATTGGCACCATTATATGAATCTTTGATTTCTTCTAACATGGATTTTAATGACAGCAGACTGAAATAGGAGTATTAAAAGTCTGGAGGGCGAGAACTTGAGGCACTACCTTTGAAAATTCCCCCAAATGCCTGACTTTTAGGTAATTAGAACATGGGAAAGAAGTATGCTAAAGGCGTGAAGTTAGTGCTTAAGGCCATCCTCTTTGTCTTACCAAGATTTTTAAATAAGTCAGGCTGCACTGCGTTTTATGTGCAGCTCACCTCCAAGGAGATATTTTATGCCTTTGAAAAAATTCTTCTAACATTTCTTTTGAAAGATTAAAAGTTGTTTAGATGTAGTTTGGTGCTTCCCTCCCCACATGCTTCCTTCTGATAAATTGACTGTATAATGCTTGTGATATATTGTTATGATAAAAAAAATCTGTGTTGGTCATGGCTCCTTTTGATTAGCATTTAGTGCCTTCTGGGGATTTGCTGATACAGACTGAATCTCACCTTAAGGTTCCCTTTAGTAGTTGGAAGAGGAGAAAATAAATGGAAGCAGTTGATGGAGCTGTATCTCATTACTAATAGTGGTTTGTGTGAGATTGGGTATCTGTAGTTAAAATGTTCTCCAGTGCGACTGTTTTACTGCAGGTTGTGTATGAGGCTGTTCAGGTTGTCTTGTCCTGAATGTTGTGTTCTTGTCCCAGCACAGTAATGCTTCTTCCCTGCATTGCAGCTGGTAGTGTTTCAAAGAACTCACAAATCCTTGAGTCGCTGGGTCGAGTATAAGCAGACTGTCTTGGGGAAGTGCAGCTGGGTATTTTCTGTGATAAGAGAGTTTGGCAGATTGTAATGACTTGATCCTTTCCCTATTGTCCTATTCTTTGTCTTGCTTTTCTACAGAATATGCAGGAAATGAAAATGACAATGAAACTGTGCCTGAGACCTCAGCAGGTTGCTGGAGTTTTTCCCTACTGTTTTATTTCATTTTTAAGCCAAGACATTGCTTCATCTTGCACACAGCATGAAATGCAGGCATTGCATTCGGGCCATTGACCTTCACATAATCCTCTCCTAGGCTTGTTTCTTCATTGTGCTTCTATTTCCAGAGCTTCATCGGCTGTTTATTTTTTTACTTTCTTTTTTTGTTTGTTTGGTTTTTGATGGGTGGTTGTTTTTTTCTTTGGTTGCACCCAAATGCCCATCCATGTACAAATCTGCAACCATTTTGTGATTGCAGTGAAGTGGTGTAAAGTTACTGATAAAGTATCAGCTATAATTTCTTCAATCCAGTTTTGTTAAAACATAAATGCACCTCGCCTGGAGAAGAGAAGGCTCCGGGGAGACCTGATAGCAGCCTTCCAGTATCTGAAGGGAGCCTACAGGAGAGCTGGGGAGGGACTCTTGGTCAGGAAGTCTAGTGACAGGACGAGGGGGAATGGTTCTAAATTGGAAGAGGGGAGATTTAGGTTAGATGTTAGGAAGAAGTTCTTTGGTGTGAGGGTGGTGAGGCACTGGAACAGGTTGCCCAGGGAAGTTGTTGATGTCCCATCCCTGGAAGTGTTTAAGGCCAGGTTGGATGGGGCTTGGAGCAACCTGCTCTGGTGAGAGGTGTCCCTGCCCATGGCAGGGGGGTTGGAACTTGATGATCTCTAAGGTCCCTTCCAACTCTAACCATTCTAGGATTCTATGTATGTATATGTATGTAAGGGTGTGTGTATCACAGAATTACTCAGTAGGTTGAGAAGGATGGCTGGAAGTCAGGTCGCTCCACTCCCCACTCAAGACCAGTTTTGTATTTAGATCGAGTTGCCTGTATATAACTCAAACGCACCTGTAACGTACAGTGGATACTCACTTGGTCAGAAATTGATAGAAAGTTCTAATTACAGTGAATGGGCATAAAAGCTTTGGCTTTCAGGCATTTCAAGTTGGAGAAGAGTTTTATTTTCTTAGAAATTTTTGGTGGCAGTTCGGTGCATTTTGTGTCTTGAGATACTTAAAATTAGTGTATATTTCTAAAAGCATTTTCAAGATAAATACTCTTTCTATAAAGAATTCCTGGAATGGTCTAGATGAAATTGACAGGAGGTTTCTAGCTGTGCATCACGGTTTAATTGGGCAAGGATGTGACAGAATCAAAGGGCTTAGAGGCTGGAGCTGTACAAATACAAACTGGAAATGATATAATTTGTAAAAGGGCAATTCACTACTAAAAATTATGCCAGGGATCTTTTATCACTTAGAATTTTTAAAACAAGCTTAGATATCTTTGTCAAAACTGGTAGCTTAGTAAGTGATGACCTTGAAATACAGATTTCCAGGTGGTGGTCTGTGGCCCCCATGGTTTAGCAAGATATAGACACATCGCGATGTCATCTTCAACAAATCTAAGCAGAAAGGGGCTTGTTGGGTTGCAATTCATCAGACTTAACTCAGACATCTAAAATTGAGTTACCTGAGTTTAAGCTGCTCCCTTGGGTCCATACAGAGATGGTGGCACCTTTAGAGGGGGGCAGCTAATTCTTAGATACCTTTTTCAGAATGAGCGGAATCACTTTGTGCGAGTTTCTTTCTGTTCTTTGGGTGCAAAGAGCCTGTGATGGTGGTTTAGATGTGGGTAACCAACGTCTAGAGGAAGGAGGCTGTTGTCTTCTGTGCTGATGGGCACTGCCTGTTTTGTAGAGAAGGACTGGTTGGTAGGAGGCATTACTTCAATGTGAAGATTCAGGTTGTGTAGTTCATCTCAATGGGTCTGTCTTTCATTTCTGGAGAACACCACCTCGCTGTACGGGCCATTTCGTTTGAAATGTTTGTTATGGAAATACAGCCTTGGTTTCACAGTTCGAGATGGCCCCACCTGTTTTGAAGGCCATGTGCATGATGAACTGTTTAATTTTATTTTATTTTTCTTTATGCTTGAACATAATCACAAGGTTAACACCCAGAATGGATAAAAACTAACCCGCATGTCTATAATACTTTGTGGTACCAGAAGGCATATTTGTTTTATAATAGAAAAAAGAAGCAAAATACGTAAAGATTTTTCCTTCCTCCCTCTCTGAAGGTGGTGAGCAACACATGGCACAGTTTTTCCGAGGCAATCTGGCAGGTTTGATGATTCGTTCTGGACGACTGGAAAACAAGAAGGTGATAGATTGCCTGTACACCTGCAAAGAGGGACTGGATTTGCAAATGCCTGATGGTGTCGGCAAAGGTGTGAAGGTAAAGTTGCACCCGAGTAAAGGGGAGTGTGTATATCCCTCTGCTGGTAATAGTTTCAGGTTTTGCTGGCAGAGTTAGAGGGGGTGTCCCAAATAAAACAAGCTGACCTATTGTACATTAAAATTACATGAAAACTAGGAAATCTTTCTTGTATAAACACGGCTTTAGTGGAATTTAAGAAGTTACTGTGATCTCTAAGACTTGAAGAGAAATTGCATGTTTGCAAGCCTCTGTTTTACCAGCTGTACAAGGTTGATGAATTAAAGAGCAAAATTCTTAACAAGCAGCTCAGTAGGAGGCTAACTTGTGTGCCTGTCTTAATAGCAAGGTACTGTGAACAGAGCTGAATTTCCCCTTTATATTAGCAGTCTCTCTCCTTATTAGTAGAATCTTCACATCAGAAATAAGTGTCTAGTTTTTTTACTTAAAGAACAAAATGCTCAATATATTTGATTAGAATAAGGAAGGGAATAGGGAAGTTACACTGTACTACAAGGCTGGTAAATAATAACCTAGTTGCTTTGAGTGCAGATGTCATTATCCTAGCATTTACCAGGCTAAGCAGTGCCAAACTTCCAGATTTAATTACCTATCATGTTACTGTTTGAGTATTCTCATATTTTTTGTCCTGTGTTGTTTCAGGTCCACATGAACCCAAGTCAGTCAACACTGACCTTAGAAGGGGATGATATTGACAGGGTGGATAAGGCCATGCAGCACATTTCCTACCTGAATTCTCGCCAGTTCCCAACACCTGGCATTCGGAGGCTTAAAATCACCAGTGAAGTCAAGTATGTCCTAGTGCTGAAGTAATACATCTCTGTAGGGTGATGGTGAAGCCTGAAACAATGTTCCTGTATCTCAGTTGTGGTAAACAAAGGAGTCTTGCTGTGTGTTACTGTCACACGTTTGAATATGGAGAATGTTTTCTGCACCAGCACTCTTACTTTCCTCCTCAAAATGCAATAAGGAGTGGGTAAGACAGGGAGGAACTTGTTGCAAGGGTGTGCTGGGAGGGGTGTGCTGTATGTCTCCAGTATCACAGCCTTCGTTGAAGGTGTTATCTGTGCCTGTTAGTCAGAGCACAGGAAACAGGGCCAAATGTTAACAGTAAGTAAAAATTAACTGTAAGATTGCTCCCTTGGTGGGGAATTCTTCCTTTCCAAGTTGATGAATTTATCTAAAACTCTTGGGGTCTGAGACAGAGCTTTTTAAAAATTTATAAAGCAATTATTCTCCATAATTGTGCCTCTCTTTCACACAGCCTCCTTGACTGTGCAAAACTGCTTCTGTATCTTGTAGGTGTTTCAATGAAGAGGCCTGTGTCTCCATTCCTTCTGTGGAGGGATATGTGATGGTCTTGCAACCAGAGGAACCAAAAATCAGCCTCAGTGGCATCAACCATTTTGCCCGCTCTGCTTCAGAGTTTGAGAGCTCTGAGGGGGTTTCCCTCTTTCCTGAGCTTCGCATAATAAGCACCATTACACGGGAGGTGGAGCCAGAGGGAGATGGAGATGAAGATCCTACAGGTAACTTCCTGTTCCTCTTAGGACTGTTGCCAGCCCTCACCCCGCTCAACAATCGCAATGGAGGATCTTTTTGCAAAGAAACACGGATTTCTCTTTTAATACTGAATCTTGTAGGGGAAAAGAAGATGTATATCTTTTGTGAGAAGGTGTAGATACTCTGCTCTGGGCTAAGAAAAATTTACCTTGAAGTGGTAGTAAGACCAGGTCGTTATCTTCATGTAAATATCCCTTGTTTGTATTTTGTATTTTTTATTTGAACCGTTGTTTCATGAATACGTGCTCTCTTCACTTCAGACCCAGATCTTAATATTTGTTCTGGAGGAAGAGTTGAGTTTACACGTGACATTTTATAGCTCCTGGGCTCTTCTCTACTTTAACCTTTGTTTCTGCTTAACTCTTTGGCTTTTTTCTTTGCTTTCTAGTACAAGAGTCTCTGGTATCTGAAGAGATCATGCATAACCTGGATACATGTGAGGTGACAGTGCTGGGAGAGGAACTAAATCAGGAACAAGAAAGCCTGGAGATTGACATGACGAGGTTGCAGCAGAAGGGCATTGAGATGAGTAGTTCCAACCTGGGCATGATAATCACAGGTAGGGGTTCCTGCTGCTGGCCTTGTTGTAGGAGGGGTCTGAAGGCAGTGATGATGGGAGCAGTGTGCTGGAGGGGTGGTTTGTGACACCTTACTCCAAATACTTCCTTTTTGACAAGAATTTTGAGCTCGGAGGTGTTACAGCTATTTTGTGGAAAGCTGTGATTCTAAAAAATACATCATTCTAGAACCTCCTTTCTGTTCTTATTGCGAGTTGCCTCTGGACTGTGGAAATGAAGTACACTTTGCCCTAGAAAAGGCTTGTTCCTTGTGCAGATAATCCAGTGCCTGGGAGCGTGCACCAGTGCTTCCTGCTTTATATTCAGAGTGTGTTAAAGTATTCAAAAGAAGAGCTCCCAGAATCCTTTTGAAGACTAACTGGGTCTAGGATTTTATCACAGAATCAATCCACAGAATTGCAGTGGAGCCATGGGTTTGTGTCTGTGATGTTACTTTTTTTGACTAACAGAAAATCTGAGAGCTGGAAAAACTTAAGTGAAGAGAGTAATATTTGTCGAGTATGTGATGTTGTATTAGTCTTTAGCAAAGTAAATGTTTTACTTGTTTATTTCTCTCCACAGGGGTTGATACAATGGCTAATTATGAAGAAGTTTTGCATTTGATACGCTACAGGAACTGGCACACTGTCTCTCTCTTTGACAGAAAGTTCAAATTAGTCTGTTCTGAGCTGAATGGACGCTACGTCAGCAATGAGTTTAAAGTGGAGGTATGTGAGCTGAGCTGGTCACTGGGAAGTTTTAGAGCACGGATGGTCAGGAGGATGGAAGTTGTTGCCTTAACTGATTCAAGTCTTTGTCACGTAAATATTAGTAACTCTATGCGTTTCAGACTGTTTTATGTATAAATGTGTTCTTAATCCTACATTTCAGCTTTAAATAAGGCTGTCTAAATGGGGGAAACTGTTGTCTTGTGGAAGAAATAGTGTGGCTTAATGGAAGTGTGGAGGCAAAAAGGTTGTATTGGAAAGACAGTGTATTCATTTAGCAAAAACCTAGCAAATAGAGTAAGAGTAGACTTGAGTAGCCTTTGTGTGTAACTCCTTGGGTTCTGCAGATGAACTTGCTGGGCCCTTTACTGCTTTGATTGTGTGATGCTTAAACCCCGATACCAAGGGCTTCTGTAAGAGCACAGACAGGCTAAAACCGCATTTCCTCTGCAGTAGAGTACAGGTTAATTATGACTTAGTGCAGTTATATCAAATGAAATGCAGCAGAAGACATCAGAAAGGGCACTAAAATTTCAGGTGCTGGGATATGAGGTTACTTGTCTTGAGAGAAACTGTCATGTAACTCTGCGTCTTTCAGCTGTGAGCTTGAATTTCTACCTTTTCAAGCTGACTGAAGAGGTGACAGTGAAGTTAATTGTATTTCCCACTAGCTGGGTGGTGATGGTGTGCCAGGGAGTACTCTGTGTTGCAGAACAGAAACTTTTGTGTTCGGTGTTGTGGTTTTGTTTCCTGAGGAAATTCTGTGTGCTTGAGTTGAACTACAGATGCTTTCCGTGTTGCATAGTAAACGTGATCTCTTCCTGTTGTGCAGCTGCTCAGGTACCCTGTATCACAGAGCTCCACCGCAGGAGGGGTATTTTTAGCTCTGCTTGTTTGGCAAGGAAACAAGAAAAATGCTGTGCAAATGATGAGCTTGCAGTTGTACCTAAAAGCCAGCTCTGCTAAGTGGGGGTTAAGCTTTATGAAGTAATTTTCTCTTAACCCTTTGGCTCTAGTGTGGGGTTTTATTTTTAATTTGGCAGTTTGTTAGGTGTGGTTCCTTTTTGGGTAGTTTGTTAGGATCTGGGTAGTTTGTTAGGACCTGGGTCTGGGTCCTGTTTCAACCTGGGTCTGGGTCTTGTTTCTCACAGTGTTAGCTGAAGATACTCAGCAGAATAAGAAAAGATGGGAATGAAGAAAATTTATTGAGTGTGTTACTGTACATTATTACAGTAGATACTGGTAATTGGGGGATTAAAACGGCTGGCTACCAAATCGGAAAAGAAACTGGCTTTATTTGTTTTATTCTGAAATCCTGTGGCTGTACACAAACTGCCAGACTGACTCAAATGGATTAGAGAGCTGGGACAAGGAATTGTGATAGATGAGGAGTTACTGGTTGGGATGATTGTCCCCTGAGACCAGCCATTGCTGTGGTGAAGGAGCACTGGATGCCTGCTCTGGGAAACAGGTTTACTTTTTTTATTTTATTTTATATTTCCTTTATGTGTCTCTTTGTCTCCTCAAAAGTAAATAGTTGCATTTCTGGAGTTTTAACACTTTGGGTTTGTTCCTAGGTGAACGTTATCCACACGGCTAACCCAGTGGAACACGCCAATCACATCGCTGCACAACCGCAGTTTGTTCACCCAGTGCATCACACCTTTGTGGATCTCTCCGGCCACAACCTGGCCAACCCTCACCCATTTTCAGGTAAGAATTCTCAATGAAGTTCAGTTGTGTATTTTTAGTTTGATGTTGAACTCTGTCACAGGGTCTTCTTGCTGCAGAGAGCTTTTTCCCCAGGGTTTAAAGCAGTGCCTTGGACTAATGAGCTAAGCAGCGACTTGGTCTGGTCCTGCTGTTGCCCAAGCAGGGAGGAGTGAATTACTGGAGATCTCTGAAATACCTTTTCCTCCAGCAGGAGAGCTGTCTGTTGGTGTGTGTGTTGGAAAATGGGGGGTGTACTAGGGCTTGAGGGGACTGTAAGTCCTAGATAAAGGGATGTGAGGAACTGGGACAGCATTTTTCTTAATGGCATGAGGGAAGAACTGCAGCGTTATTCCCTTGATGAGTCGTGTTATCTGTCCTTTCTGTTTTAATTACATTAATTTAGCGTGGGTGTAGGATGTGAGAGGAAGAAACAGGCGTTTTAGAAGGGAGTCTGTGTGTGGTGGAATCTGTTTGCCATGTGTTGTAAGTCCTTCAGACTGATGCAATTACACTGACGGAACTAAGTCTTAGTTCTTAATCTCAACTGACTTTTTAAGTGGCCTCAGACAAACTCTCCTGTGTAGCTACAGACAATATCAGTATAAATCCATTTCCCTCTTGCAGATGGTGGGGACAGAGGACTAATTATTAGCACTGTGTGAGAGTTACTTATCAGGGCCATTTAAGAAACTCCTTTTCTCCTCTTGTTGCAGTTGTCCCGAGTACAGCCACTGTTGTGATTGTGGTTTGTGTCAGTTTCCTGGTTTTTATGATTATTCTGGGGGTGTTCCGAATCCGAGCTGCACATCAGAGAACGATGCGTGACCAGGACACTGGGAAGGAAAATGAAATGGATTGGGATGACTCTGCTTTGACCATCACTGTGAACCCCATGGAGGTAAAGCACTTCACCAGAAAATGCCCTTTTCCGACTCCAGTGGGTGTGATTGAACAGGGACGGGGCGGTGGAGAAAACCACCCACAGAACACAGAGCAGAGATCTTAACTGTCAGTTTTTAATGGATGTGCCAAAGTGACAAATCCCAAAGAGGATTGACTTTTGGGATCTCGCATAGGAAGAAGCTTCGTGATGCATAACTGGGTTTTACAGGTCTGTGTCCAGCAGCGCTGTGTGCTGTGCTGCACGCTGCCTCCACCACGGGCAGCTTTTTCTCAGAGTTTTAAGGAATAACTTAGTGTTGAAACATCTGTTTGTGATGTTTCCTTCTGCTGTGGTTGACAGCTGAATTTCTAGAAAATCGGGAACAAGATGTGCAGCCGTTTGTGTGACTCTAATGCAAGATCCTTTTCCAGTAGAATTTGCAGTCCTGGGTCAGACTTCAGAATGAGTTTGTTTAGGATTGATAGCGATGTTCCAAAGCCATTTTAAAGAGCGCTGCTTCCTTTTTCTTCTCTGGTTGCCTGATTACTGCTGAGCATCTAAAACCAGCCAGGAATCTCTAATAGCTCTTCAATATAGTGCTTAGTGCCTGCATTCAGGAGGATAAAAATAATATTGCCCAGTGTGATACCAACAGCTAATTTCTGTCTTAACAGACTTACGAGGATCAACACAGCAGTGAAGAGGAAGAGGAGGAGGAGGAGGAAGAAAGTGAAGATGGAGAAGAAGATGACATCACCAGTGCGGAGTCTGAAAGCAGTGAGGAGGAGGAGGGAGAGCAGGAGGAGGACCAACAGAATGTCAATAGACAGCAACAGCTGGAATGGGATGACTCTACCCTCAGTTATTGATTCTAGCTGTTCCCTTTGTCTTTCTGTCTCTGCTCTAGAAGACGCCACTGTACCACACTCCATTGTACCAAGGATTCATGGTGTTTAACAGAAAAAAAAAACAAAAAAAACCACACAAAAAAAATCATTCTGGCCAGTAGGTTCAACCCCGACACATCCCAGTGTTTGTGTTCCGTCAGCTTGTTCCCGTGGCTGTTCCTAGAGTTGTAGGTAGCGCCTCTTCCTTCAGCCATGCCTCAGTGACTGGAGTTTTTTTACGCTATGTGAGGAACCACCTTGCACTTTTTTCTTCGTGTCATCTCAGCTGGGTGACTGCGGTTCTGTAGCCGTTGCACATGAATTCCTGAACTGTCTTTTTTGGGGTTTTTTTTGGTTGGTTTGTTTGGGTTTTTTTTTTGCTCAGTGAAACAAAACTTGGCTTCGTTCCTTTTACTCCTTCTAAAAGATGCAAAGGTTGCTTGTTGACAAAGGGTAAAGCTGCTCATTTCAGCCTGTTGATTTCTTTTCATTTCCCCCCCCAAATTAGTGCATGTGTAAAGTGGCAGAATGAGGTTAATATGTAGAAGATTAACAGACTTTTTAATATTTTGTAAATATATTGGAATTATGTAATTATGTCATTTGTGGTAGTGAAAACAGGGGTTGGGGTTTAAAAACATGCTAAAGTAAAAAAAAAAAAAAATCATGCAGCATGAACTATTCCAAGTCTCCTGGCACTGCAGCAGGAGCACGGGCACAGCTCTCGTGTAGGTGTTTCAGTGGCCTGGGCTGCCGGCTGCGCTCACGCCCCGCTCTGCTGCTGCTTTCAGTTTTCTTTAATCTCTTTTTATTTTTGCAGAGGGAACAGACGAGCTTGTGAGACATTGTAAAGGCTTTAGGAACCTCTGTGGAGGTTCAGCTGCCCTGTGCAATACACTTGTTTGGGTTTCTTTTTCTTTCTTTTTTTCTTTTTTTCTGTTTTTCCTCCGATTAAGTCTTGGCGTTAAGGGCTTTTTAAGTTATTAGGGAAAAAAAACACTACTGGGATGGTGGGCAGACTGTGTGCTGTCACTGCTGCGTGTCACAGCTCCGGTGAATACGGTGAGGCTGCCTGGAGTACAGCACAGAGCTGGTGGGGTAGGTTACTCGTTGAGTTGATTGATTGTTCCATTGCTAATTGCAGCGGGGGAGCACCCTGTGTACCTGCACCCCGGCTACCGCGCTACAGAGAGAGGGGGTTGGGTTTTTTTGTTGGGTTTTTTGTTTTGTTTTGGTTTTTTTGGCCGTTCAGTTTTTCCGATTCGGTAGTGGGAGGGTTTGGGGCACAGCTGGTTTAATTTCTCTCAGACACACTCCTGCTCATTCCCTGTAGCCCCTTGTACAGTAACTCCAACTGTTGGTGTATGGAGCCTTTGTTTACACTTGGTAATTGTGTTTTCCTGCTGGTGAAAAAGCTATAGCATAAATTAGCCAACCAGAAAACCTTGGGAATCATGATAATATTATTCCAAGTCCAGGTGATTTTTGGTTGTTTCTGATCAAAGGTCTAAATTGGAATTGCAAAGGACTTTTCTCAAGCAATAGCCGAAAGGTACGAAGAGTAAGGTGTGACCCTGCGGTGGAGAGCGCTGGTTGTTGGTGAAGCAGGTGGTGGGTATTTAACGTTATTTGGTTTTATGCAGAGCCTTGAATAACGACTGTCTGCTCGCTTGAGTTTTTACACTTGAAGGTGGATTGAAAAGAGCAACTTCTTTGCTGTAACAGGAGCGTAGGGCTCCGCTCCCCTCGGAGCAGCCAGCAAAGCTCCGCTCTCTGCTGCGTTCTGGGTGCGCAGACACGGGGCTCGCTGCAGGGACACGTTGCATGGGGTGAGTGTGTGAGAGGAGCAACGCGGGAGCCAGAGGGTGGGATGTGAAGGGTCATAATTCAAAGAGATAGAAGGTATTGATGGGTTTGTGTAGTGTTGCTGTTCAGAGCAGATCCATTCTCACCTGTGAGGTGTGTAACGGGACCTAACGCGGGCGCTGCCAGGGGTAGCGCCTGACTGCGGAGTGCCTTTTACAATAGTGATGGAGCTGGGAGCCGGGAAGGGAACCCACACAACTCGCTTACCGTTTTGGGGGTTGGTTTTGTTCATTTGGGTTTGTTTTTTTCTTTTTTTTAAATGTAAAATTTTAGATTTCTAAAATGGGGAAATGGTTTTGACTACTTACGTGGTAATATAACTGCTAGTTTTAAGTAAACTGGGAAACTTTTAACTTATGTCTGACAGTTGTCCTGTGTTAATGTGTAGAAGACTTATCCTTCCATATACTGTTGCTGTAGCTGCTGTATTTTAGACCAAAACTGATCATGACTTAATAATGGTGATACTGAAAGGTTGTAAATGTCCTGATGCAGTTTGTAGCCACTATGGGTATAACTTTTCAGATGTGTATATTGGTAACAGGTCAGTTTGGAAAGTCTATAAGCTACAATAAATTTCTGGTTCTAAAGGTTGTTTGCATTTATTTCTTACTAATTGTGTGTAGAATGTGGTGTAAGAGCTGTGGTTTGTTGTTGTTGCTCTCACAAGCACAGAAAGACTGTGGCAGCCCCTGTGGGTACGATTCATCAATTGTTTGGTTTATTTTTTGACTTACAAAAACATGTACCTAAATGAACTGAAAAGTTCCACATGTAAACATTCTCTTCTTACAGAACCATGGTTTGGCTTAAAAAAATACTTCTTTTTCAAAGGCAACAGAATAAGCACAATCAGTTCGTACAGAGTTAAAAAAAATAATCACAGAAACATCTCTAAATAAATAGAACTAGAAAGGGATATCGCTTCGAGCAGACTTATAAAATCAGAAGCTGTTTATTTACAGTGACATGATATTTTAAAGGTGATTTGTTTCAATCTTCAGTACAATTCAACTTGCTGAGGACTCTCAGGTGAGCTGCTGCCTGGTAAGTCTGGAGCCAGAGACCCTTTGCTGACCCGACGGAGCCATGGGAGCTTCACTCAAGGGAGGACGAGGCCGAAGGTCCACTGGGCGGCTCATTGTTTCTACTTCTGGTGGGTAAGTCCATTTTCCAGGCAAAGTAACCTCTATAAAACTGTGCTGGGTTGAGCAACGCCTTTGGAATTGCTCAGTTCTTGCAGTTTACACTGATACCACTTTATTTTATTGCACTTCTAAAACTGAAGGACAGGTGACAGGAGCCACTGCTGCTCTGTGCTTCGGTAAAACTGTATCAGGGCCTGAGTTTTCTGGAAAACCCCCCAAAATAGCAGCCAAGGGCAAGAACTGCTGCGAGCCGGCAAACCCCCTACCTGAGAGGGAGTGAGGAAGGGCAAGGTAAGAGCTGCCTCTGGCTGAGCCTTACTGGCTTGTGGCAATGCACCACAATTGCTTCTGCACTTTTACAGAACTGTAGGACATTTCCCATCCTCAAGAACATGCAGACCACCAGGGAGGTGGGTGCATCTCAGCTTGCATCCAGCCTGGTATTTTTATGTACTTTTGCTCCATAAATTAGTTCTGGAAGGAAGGAAATGGCAATATCTGGCTCTTCTCTACAATGGAGCAAAGTTGTGGAACTCTGCAAGCAGAGTTTGGATATAGCACCCCAAGGGAGGGAGCTCCAGGAGGCTGTAAATGTCTGTCTGAGCCCCTGGGGAGCAGCGATTTGGGTGGGTGCTGCGCTTGGTTCCTCACTGGTTCCTCACTGGTTAGCATGCAGAGAGCTCTAAACCCTGTGGTGGTTTCTTCTACTATCAAAACCAGTGTTAGAGTTTGAGTGTTGGGCTTCTCTTTTCAGCATTTCAGGAGGATCCCTCCCAACCTTACTTTGTTCCCAATTTAAACTGACACCCTGGACCCTCCTTACCTGGAGCGTGAGGCTCTGTACTCTGGCCCAGGAAGAGAAGATTACCCTTCTAATACTTAAAACAGCTAAAACCCATATGCCTGATGGTTTGCTCCCATAATTTGTTGACTAGTTCAGTTTCAAACTATTATAACTGCATATTCATAACACTGTATTTATAATTGCAAATATGAATTCACTGTTTTAAGATCCGTTTTAAAGCTGAGAGCACTGTCTGCTGGTCAGCTCAAGAAAACTGAGCAATATTTTAAGACTCAGGAGCCACATCAGTGAAAGCAATTCATAGTGTATTGTGGAGAGCTCACCTTCCACCGAGGACAGTACTCAAAGGCCACAGGGAGGTTCTTTTAGTCTAATCTCTAGAAGCAGAAGTAGTTTTTAAAAACAGCTGCTCACTGCAAGCACGCTTTCAGTATTATTTACTATCAAACAATACGCTGAAGAACTGAGGAATGAATTAATAAATAATTTGGGTGGAAGGGCACATGCCATTTGGTCCTGCAGTGTTCTGGCCACCTCCCAGTCACTGAAGAGTGTAGAAAAAGGGTCTCTCCAAGGGTTATATACAGTTAAAATGAGTTGTCTTCTATAACTGCTCCTATAGAACAGGTGCTCTGAGTGACAACCTGGGTTATAGCAATAACATACAAACAGTGCAGAACAGACTCCGGAGCTTTCACGTCTTTTATGAAAAGAAACATTAAGTACTTTAAATCCAAATTTATGTTAGCAACAGCATAGCACCAAATCATGATCTGGTTGTTGGTAAAGATGAGGGAACCAACACCTCGCTGAAGGTGTTCCCTGCTCCATTCCCTGTCCAGACCTCTCACTGCTGCTCACTTCTGCTGAGGGCAGAGTGACTGGTTTTAGGGCAGTGCTAACTGAGCTCTGCAGCTGGTAAAGAACAAATATATTTGAACTTGCCCTCTTAAAAAAAAACAAACCCCAAACAACTGGACTTAAAGAGCCAGTCCAGGACAGTATTATTCTAATGTTAAAGTACTAAAAAGAGCCCAAAGCTGGGAAGGTGGTGTACCTACGTGCTGGATGCAGAAATACTGACAAATCACATTTATTCCCTGACAGGGAAGATACAGCAAGAATAAACAGGCCAGTTCAGTCTCTGTCCTAAACTTGCTGCTTTTGTAGGAATTTTAAACCAGACATGAAAGCTGAATTTACATGAGAGCACCAACCATCCTGGGACAATACACGGGTCTCAGCTTTCAGTATCTGAAATGCCTGGGTGGGTTTTTTACCTACATAAGTAAAAGAGCTTAAAATGTAAACAGTTCTGTGAGGAAAAGGAAATGGCTCAACCTAGTTAAGGACACACAACTCAAGTAGCTGATTCAGCTTCAGGAGTGTGTTGAAAATTAGACCATGCTGTTCTTTTCTTTAAAAGGCAGGAGTGACAGCACCTCTGTAGGAACCTGCTGTGGTGGAGAACACGGGGAGCTGAAGGGGGGACACCCCAGGGACCCGCTAAAGGTACTAACTGGCTACTCCACCTGTTTCCCAGCAGGACCCCTGGGCTGCAGCCGCCTGCTCAGTGCACCTTGTGACCCTCACGGGAGGCAGCAGTGGCTCCTGTTCACCTGTCCCCGTGCAACACCCGTGCTCAGAACGGCTCCCCAGGTAAGGACACCAGGCTGGAGACAAAAACATGACACACGAGTAGAAACACATGAGTGATTACAGCACCTTGAGATGGGACAGATGCTGCTCAGGAAGGCGAGGGAGGCAGCAGTGAGAGCAGGAGGGGGCTGGCACAGACTGTCCTCGTTTTAGGTACCAGTAGGGATGGCCACAGCTTGCTCTGTGGCAGAACCCTCCCCAGACACACCAGCTCTAAGAGAGAGAGAGTCACGTACCGTGGTTGAGAGGAGAAGAGTGTGGAAAGGAACAGGGAATAAATTCCTAAGATCAGTGCTGCGATGCGACTGACTGTCAGGAGGCAGGAACTGCAGTGTTGTGTCCCAGGGACTACGTAGGCGCAGGCCAGTGCCCTGTAAGTGCTTGTTACAGGGACACCAGGTGGCAACCCAGCTCCAGGGTACCCTGGCAGGAGCTCTGTGTAGCAACCAACCCTACGTGCCAGTTTTGAAAATGCAATCTTAATGTTTTCAGGCTTAATAAAACCAGTATAACCACAGAATTTCTTGAGGCTCAACTAAAGTCTGGTTTAGGAAATCAAAGAAAAATACTTAACACATTGGCCAAGCCTCTTCTTGTGGCATCAGGTTTTTTGACAGCAAGAGCTGGGTTCCAGTTCAGTTTCAGAAGAACCCTTTGGCCTCTGGAGCAGGGACAGCGATACAACAGTGTGGAGAGTTTTACCCTGTCACAATGCAGAGTAAATCAAATTGTCCATGTCAGCCTCAGAGGTGATTCAAGGTGACCTACCTTGGTCACACTAAAACAGGGCAGGAGGAGCAACCACATGGTGAAGTTAAAGCCTCTGAGCTGTAATGGTGGGGACCTAGAAGATGGGCTAAAGGGTAAGAGCTGTCCCTGGGGGAACAGCAGGTCCTCAGTGTTCAGCTAAATTGTCAAGAAAATAGAAATAGACACATCAAGACACTGGAAGGTTGTTACCACTGCCTGAACTCTTCCATTAGAAGATGTATTTGAAGTTTTACAGGTTCTTGGGGATACAGCACATCTACCTACCTTTCACTGTATGCGGTAATTTTATTGCCTCACGTCTCTCCCTTGTCCCCCAAAGACCTACAGCAGACACGGGCGTGTGGCTGGTGACAGTCCAAGAACTTTTCAGTCCCACAGCAATGTTTGATCTCTGGGTGTGGGATCTTCAACAGGGCAACGTTCACCAGTCTTTAGAAACCTGTCTGCAACCGCTGGGCTCAGCGCAGGTGTTACATTCTCTCGGAGCGAGCTCACAGGCTGATGTTGCTCTACTGTCTGTTGTCTTTGGATACGTTGTGTGCCAGCCAGTTCACTTTGGTTTTCCAGCTCTCTCGTAGGGCTTCATTAAACTTCAGTCTGAAGTGCTTCAGTGCCTCCTCGTCCGTCTTCCCAAGAGCCAGGGAATCCTGAAGGAAAGAGCGAGAAATTGGTGCAGCTTCATTGGAAGCGCAACTGCTAAAGTGTTTGCTCACTAAGAAATGACTCCATTGACAGGAGCAACAAGCAGGAAATGAGTAGCCATTAATTGTTTTAGATAGTTATGGTAGTTACACAAGGCTTTTACAGTCTGATAAATACATGTGTCCTACTCCTCTGTTAGGAGGAGGAAAACTGCAGAGTTTTCAGGGCTCTTGCACAAAGCTGCTGTCTCTCAGTTGGCCGGGGCCAGGCTGGTATCATTCCAGAGGAAGCTGGGACCAGGGAACGATACACAACCAAAGTGCTGGTTTTGCAGGGTACCTACTGCCTGTGTGCTGCACGATCTGAAGTTACTTCCTGAGCACCAGCATCTGGTGTTTTTGATGTCCCATACACCAACAACGAATGTCTACTCATGATTTCTGGAGCTCATTTGCTTCAAAGAATACACCTGTCCACCCTAAGTTCCTCCTCATTGAGCTACAAGACGAGGTATTCGGTTTTTACCCTGCCTGGGCTCTGCTTCTCTTACCTTTAGATACTGAATGTCTTTAGAGCAGCTGAGTTCTGGCAGACCAGCAGCTTTCATCAGTGCAAACAAGTGCAGGAAGAGAAGCCCGTGGCGCCTCAGGATCATGTAGGCTTTTTCACAGTAACCCCTGAATCTGTTCAGAAAGGAAGATGAGGCAAAGGGATGAAGATTGCAAACTGTACCTTTCTTTTTTTAGCAAGACTAGGTATTGGTCTTAACCCTGCATCGATAACTACTAAGCTCCTCCACCTTCTCTAACAAGTAAGTATTTAATTATTTGCTTTTGTGTGTATAGATGGCTACAGGCTCTGTATCACTGGGGGAAGTAACTTCTGAAAATGCAGTTCTTAAAAAGCTTAAGTTTTCAGCTAACACTTACCTTTCAAACTTCTCGTTGTTATTAGTTTTTCCTTGCTGGATGACATGCACGAAGTCATAGGTTAAGATGAAAGGAACTCGCTCTCTATTAATACCAAATTTAGTCTTGAAGTTCCCCAAAAAGTGACCAAAATCAATATGGAATAGCTGAAAGCAAGGAAGAAAAAAACAGTTTTCAGAATAGTATCTATTCTAGGTGCTCAGTGTTGATTCTCTTTGTGGTTACAGTATTCAAGAGATACTGGCCACAGGATTTTGGGAGGGAGAAAAATGACTTCTCCCCCAGCACTGCTTGGGGAAATTCGAAGCAATATTTACTTGCCAAGATATTCTCCAGTGTAATCAGATGTTGGAGAGGACAGAGAAGGTACTTACCTCTTCAATTCTTTGTACAGCTGAAGAATTGTCTGGTTTGTTTTTTTGGTTTGTATTTTTTAAAGCCTATGTGTGTCACTAGTAGGAGCAGAACAAGAACTACAACGGGCACCCTACCAGCACTGCCTGCAGCGTGTGGAAAAAAGATGTCCTCTTTTGAAGCTGCTACAAAACAAACATTACTTGCTCAGGTAAGATGAGCCTTTCCCCCTGCCCTTTTCTGTTTTTGTTTTTTTTTAATACCAAGCAGAGTGAAGTCGTGCACCAGTGGTGGGGCGATGGGAAGGAGAAGGATGTGCAGAACCTTGCAGGCTGGCAGTTTTGCAGAACCCCAAGGCTGTAACCGCGGGGCATCAGCTCCCCCAAGTGGGGAAAGCGGAGCGGCCTCAGCTGTGCAGAACAGCTCTGACCTCCCTCCCTGCCAAGCATCTTTTCTTAATGGGGAGAATTGGTCCTACATCAGGGCTGCTGCTGGTCACAGCCCAGTGAGGGAGGGCAGTCTCTGACACCGTGTCCCTGTCCCTGCTGCGACCACACAAAGGCACTTCTAGGTTTCTTTGGCTGTGGCTGCTTGATTTACAGCAATAAGACAGAGGAGTGGGATGTTACACAGAGAGAGGAGGGGCAGGGGATTGTGCATTCTGGGAGGTGAGGCTCAAAATATCAGCAACCAATTTCTTACTTTCAAATATTAACTACCAAGCTGACTTCACTGGCCCTGCAGAAGACTCACCTCGCACTGTCTAGCACAGGGCCTGTTTAGGGCTTTGTAGAATTACAATAAAACAAGAAATATAGCTCAGACTTCCCCCTTGACCAAAATACCCTGTTACCAAAAGGATTTTCTTTGTCCTAGTGTTGCCCTTTGTCTTCCAAACAGTATACGAGAAGATACAAACTCTGGCAGCTATTCTTGTGGACAGAGAATTAAAGGAATCAGTGTGGGTCTCAAAGTGCAGTTAGAACCATGCTGGTCACTTGCATGCATTAAAAAAACCAAACAGCAAACACTACAATATTTCTTTCTAGGAGGAGCTACAAGCAATTGGTGACTCAGCTGAAGGCAGGTAAGTCTTCAGACTGATGAGCACAGTGCTTGAGTTTGCATTTGCAGACAATTTTAGGTCTGAGCAGCAAGAATTGCTCTGCTGTCATTTCAGAGTGGGTATTAGCAAAGGCAGCTGAAGGCAGTGACGCTTACAGAATCGTAATTCAAATCATAAAACTGTATTTATCCTCTTCAGGATAGAAGCTATTGAGAACATTTGTCCAGCCTGCCTCTCGGCTGGAAGGTGAGGCACACTCCTCAGCAGAGGGATGGCACGGGGATGTCTCTGGCCATTGCCAGGTGGCATTCGTGCCCCTATTCCTGCAGTGACTCCCATACCTGGCCGGTCTCCCGGATCATGATGTTGTCGCTGTGCCGGTCGCCTATCCCCAGCACGTACGTGGCCACGCAGTACCCAGCACAGGACAGGGTGAACTCCTCTATGGCTTGTTCTAGTGCATCTCTGAAGAAGGTAAGAAAAAAAATTGAAAGAGAATTTTAGTTTGGACACTGCTACTTCACTACTGGGGCAGTTGTTTTTATAACCTAAAAGAGAATGTATGGGGATGACATTTGAGTTTCTGTAGTACAGGCTTTAGTCCCATCCAGGCTTTACAAAAAACAGCAGCAATAACAGCTGTCTGCAATCAGAGAGGGCCGGATAAGGTTGTGTCCACAATCTCAATGAGAGTGGTTTAGTCTCAACTAAATTAATCCATTTCTAGCTCTCCACAGATCCAGAACACGCAGTGGGCTCCTAGAATGCCTCCTGTTGGTGCCCTGCTACATCAGAGTTGCACCAATGTCCTGCTGCTGTTTCTGTATCTAGTAAAACCCTGAGCAAAACAGCTTTTCTGATGGTTTCTTTTTTCACCTTTCAGTTTTGGCATCACTCCTTTTGCTCTCTTCCAGCTGCCACCATACTGACTATCTACCTCTGGAGAAGGCAACAGGAAGATCAAGGTTTGGATCCAGCCTGTGGACAGTGCTAACTTAAGCTATGAAAGATCAAAAAAGCTTGCAAACAGTAACCCACATGCCTCCACTTCAGCTCCAGACCTACACGATGTCTCCCAGTGTGCCAGGCTCTGAAGCAGCCACAGAGAGCAGAGGACAGCTCAGAAATAGGCATAACCAAAGGAAAAAATGTAATAAAGCAGAAGAACTGCCTCTAACTGGGGGGAAGCAGGAAAGCAGCACCGAGTTCCAGGTGAGCCCACTCACCCCGGGTTCTTGGATTTCAGCCAGTTCAGCAGCGCGTCCTTGTTGAAGGCGGCGGTGGCCACCATGTTGCTCTTGTTCAGCTGGATGTTGGCGATGGTGTCGGAATGCATGACCACCTCGATCAGCCCAGTCTTGTCTCCTGTGGAGAGGCAGCCATAAGGGGTCATCCTGCAGAGATGAAAGAAACCCTTCCACTGAAATCTCACCCAGAATGGGGTTGTGTTGGCTTTTAAACTTTTTCTGCCATATCTGCTCTGCATTTCTATTCCCCAGTACCACCCAAGCCCACCAGCTGTTCAGAATCCTGACAGACCTGGGGATAAAACAAGCTTGCAGACAAAATATGCTTTATCAGCGCAGAAGGATGTCACTCACCTCAGGTCCAGGCCCTCCTGCTTCCACAGGATGTCCATCAACTGGATCATCTGCAGGGTCAGCATGTCCTGACGAAGATCTGTGCAGGAAAAAAGGGTTTTAAGTATCTGCTGTTCTCAACTCCTCTTGTGCGAGCGGCGCCTGTGCTGCCCATGAAGCAGGCTGCTGGAGGGGCCCTGGCCACGTTGTCACTTGCTGTGTCTGGTGCAGCAACAGTGCAAAGCCACCACACTAGGTACCTTAACTCGGACATGGTTGTACTGATGGAGGTACACCCTATTTTTCTTTGCCAAAGCTCCTCCTGGAGCAGCCCACCCAGCACTTAAGAAAACATCTATCTGGACGTGACAACGAGCAGCAGTCGCTCCAGCCCTATGGAGCTGGGGCTGCTGTAGCTCTTCCAGCCCTCACATCAGCATCCTTTGTCCTGTCCACGGGGTATCCAGCTACTTCTGTGCTAAAAATCTTAATGAAGAAGGCATCAAGTAAAATAAAGAGGAGAATTTATTATAGCTCCAGATTACTGTCAAAAAACTTCAACCATGTTGATAGCCCTCATTTACACAAAATCTTAATGGTCCATATTTAGGGCCCACTTGCCACAATAAATACTCGAGACTATTTATGCTTGTGAAGACATACCCTTTAAACACTTACCATCTCCGTTTTTAAAAATAATACCCACTCCTCCTCCACCTGTCTCTTCATTATTAAACACAATCCATAAAGGTTTCATTTTGGAGTCCATAAAGGTGCATTGATCCACGCTAGAGGAAACAAAAATATTACCATCAGAGCTTCCATCTATTAAAAGAGTGGCCATCTACACTGCAAGTTCAACAGCATCCGTAAGTGCTAACAGACTGGTGACTTCCTAAAAAAGGAAAACCTTGGGGTAGCCCAGCTCTACTGTTGGACAAAGCTGGTGGCACAAATTAAGAGACACAGCTATTTTCCTTACCAGACTTCAGCGAGGATAATGTTGGGATTCAGGGGGGACTGGAGGTGGGAAAGTGCTTCAAGGTAAGTTTCCTGCTTCATGCACACATGCATCATCTCCTTGGTTTGAGGCTTGGTGGCCTTCTGAGAACTTGCTTTAACAAAGTCATTCAGAGCTTTCATCTTGTTGAGTGCTTCTCCCTGAAAAAAGGGATGGGTGGAACAGGGTTAACCTGGAGAAGGTTAAAAAAGCTATTAAAATCTACTGTGAAATGTAAACTGTGGTTTTTCATCATTTACCTTCTCTTCAATTTACAGCAACTTCACACTGTTATGGTTTGAGAAAACCCGTAACAATTTATTATAATTTAGACAATTATTCTTTCACCCTATGACCCCTCCCCACCCAAAAAGTGGAATTGGGAACACAGAGAAACACGAGGGTTGAAATATAAATAGATTTAATAGGATAAAACTGATGAATTAACAGTAATACTAAAGAACCAATATTAATCCTGCTACAGATATAAGATATACAGGAGCCTTACTCAGCCATTTATATCAGTGGGAAGCTGTGCACTTCCAGCAGTGGACAACAGATGTGGGACTCTGTGAGCACAACAGCTTTGGGAGGAAGGGAAGGGCTCAGGGGTCTGGCACCGTGGCAAGGAGTTCTCTGGATGGAAGCCACCACAGGAGAGAGAACTCCTCAGCAAACTTTCTAATTTGTATTGAACGTGATGTTCATGTTATAAAATAATCCTGTCTAACATCCAGGCCTTGTTCCTCCTTGTCCCTGTACCTGGCAAGGCTCGAAAACACTAAAACCTGGAATCCCACAGAGCCTGGCTGGCTAGAAAGGAAATACTTTCATGAATTCAGTCATTAGAGTCTTCTAAAAGTGCAGTTTTCTCCAGCATTAGAAGAAAAGTAAGTTAGTCCTGTGTTGCTCAACCCAGGACACATACATTACAACAAAACAAATATAGTAGCGTCTGCTTGAGGGAGCTGGACAATTAATCATGGATAACCTGCTGGGCACAAATGCACTGCAAGGTAATGGCTGCATCCCAAATACCAAGAAAAATGCACATTATCAAGCACCAAAGCAAGAAGTGAGGTGCACTGACTAGAAAAGTCAAAGACGTGAGACAGCCCCTGCCCTTCAGTGCTTTGGGGGAGTTCTGGTTATGCCAAAGCACCACTCAGAATTGAAAAATAGAAGCAGCACTGGTTTGTGGAAACACCTTAGATATTAATTCACATATACATAAGTCCCTCGCTTCTCAATTAGGTAGAGTGATCCTCAAGAGAGAACAGAGCAGCTCTAGCCAGGATCACCTCTGCTCAGCAACTGAAGGTGAGTGCTCTGCTCCCAGTCAGCCAGCTGGGAGCAGCTCCTACTAAATGGCAACTCATTCAACTTATCTCGTAACAGCAGCAGCCTTTGAACATTTCAAACCATTCCAGACACTACACTATGGTGTAGTTTGGGACTTACGTGGGTGAGTTGGAGATTAGCAAAGCCACACGTGGTGGGGAACTCCAGGCTCTTAATAGGATATGCCAAAACCAATATAGCAGTTGAAAGGCTTTTTGTTTGGTTGTTGTTTGTATCACTGATAACGTGAAATTGGAAAAGCAAACAGCTGAGAACCAGCTCCAAGCAAGAGGGAAGTCAACTTTAAGGTTAAACGCAATTTTTTACCTGTTTCATCAAAACTTTCATATGGTGGGTGCTGCCCCTGCAGTACGCTTCCAGGATCAGGCCAAACCTCAAGGCAACGGCGGGAACATGCATCTCTGACCTAGGGGAGACGGGAGGCTGAAGCAGTTCTGACTCACTGCAGAGTGACTAATTCTCCCATTCATGCCAGCACCAGGAGGGGGGAAAGGAGGGTGCAGGATATCAGCTGCTGTGTAAATTATTTCTATGGACCAGGGAGGGAAAAAATAAAATAAAATGCATCCACCCCAGAAAGTGATGTAGAAAACCCCTTGCTTGAGGTGATGAGACATATTTCTGGATTAATAAATTGATAAATTGCTAACCATGCCTTTGAGAACATTCCTTAAGGAGCAAGGACTGCTCAGGGCTAGCTGGTGGCCACAGATGTTTGAAGTAAATTTCAACTCAAAGGCATGACTGTACATACATAAATATAAATTCTGAGAACAGAACTTAATCCAAACACCACCACAATAAAAAGAAAAAGCCACAACAAACAAACAAAGATTTTGCCTCTTCCTGCAATATCCCTTTTTCAGTCTCCCGAGTGAAAAGCAGCAGTTCCTGGACTTTGGTAATCACAGCAAGAAAATCCCACCACAACTTTGATAAAAGACACAAGCTAAAGGACAGCTAATAGCTTTTAAATAGATCTCCTGGCATCTACACATACAGCCATGCTCGCTGTCTCACTCCACAGAGCAATGAGGAAAGCAGTAAATTCTGGTTTCACTTGGTTACTGAGAAAAAGCCCCAAACATTTGCTCTTTACCTCAGATGCCAGAAGAGGAAGTGGCCAATCTTGCGGTTGGATAACGCCCTGTCCAGCAGGAACTTGGTTAATTCACAGTCTAAGTAGGATTCATACTTGAGCACCTGGACAAGCTGTAGCAGGTACTGGAACAATTCATGATCCCTGGGGACCAAAAGGAAAAAAAGAAGCCAACTTTATCTTTACTGCACAAACATACTTGCAAAAAACTGTAAAGACAAGACTGTCAGCCTTGTTCACCGGCCCCCTCAGCAGCCCTAAACATAAATAGAAAAGGGCTCTGCATATCCCTTGTGGATAACACTTACGTCAGCTTCTTTAATGAGTTGATAGCAAAGGAGCCAACATAACGGTCGGGAAAGCTAAAATCCAAGAGTTCCAAGGCATTCAGGACAGGCAACTCCGGCCAGGTCTGAAGCAGGGAAATCATCTGAAAGGGCAAAAAAAAAAAAAACAGCAAAAATGGAACAAGGCTTTTATGACAATGGATATAAATCTAAAATTCTACTGATGGAAAAGCAGCTCCTTTGTGGGGGGGAAAATCCTCTCTCTTATGTCATTATTTATAGATGCCTCAGAGCAAGTTTGCAGCCACCGAGTTGAAAACCACCTGTCTAAACTTTCTAGAAGGGTGACAGGAGGAGCCACCCAAGTCCACAGCAGGGTTACCATTTGCTGTACCACAATTAGTGGAATAAGCTTTTTAGGAAAAGCAGTTTTCCGCAGCATAATATAATGCAGACTAGCAAGGGACCTCAAGAAGAGGTCAAAGCTCTTGAAGTAAGGAGGGATGAGCAGCACAGAGACTATCCCTAGCCAGCATTCTCAGTGGAAGAGATTCACTGACTCCCTGAGATAGCATGTGCTGGTGTCTCACTGACAGTTAAGAATATCCAATCCAGATCCTATTCCTGCTGTGAATTAAACAGAGGTATTTTTTTTTTCTGGCCTTCAGTTTCTAGAGGGAATGTAGACACTGAAAGACAGATGGAAAAGGCAGCCTTGGCTGCCAACCCCAGCATCCTTACCTGGGCAACATCTTCATGCTTGTTCCATTTGGTGATGATAAGTAGCTTTGCCAAAGCTTGTGGGTACTGGTCACGGATATCGTATCTCATCTTCCACACCAGGTCTTTCTCATGCTCATATAGTTCAGTGTGGCTTCTCCGCTCCAGTATCTCCTTCAGTTGCAGCTTCTGCTCATGGGAATCACAGGAAAGAGCATGCACAGAGTTCAGTCTCAACCCAGAAAGACCCTGTAGAACTGGGCCACTGACCCAGTTTGGTAAAAAAAAGCAAGTTGGGGGTACAGTGGAAATACAGCACTTGATCTATGAAACCAGACTTGCATATAGATGAAAAATTGCTGCCAGAAGACTCACCTCCTCTGGATCTTCTGGTGCAGCACGGGGTTGATCTCCGTTCCTCCCCAACTCCAGCAGCTGGGACACAAATAAAGAGTCTAAGAAAGGCTCCTCATTTCCCTCTGTACTTCTAGCTCACCATCACTTCAAGCACTGATGCTGCATTAGGGATCAGTCACTTGCTACCTCTGGAGAAGGGAATCCCACCTCTCACAGCCCAGATGTAGGTAAATGTGCCCAGCAGGACCCCGCTGCTCAGAGGAGCAACCAGACTGCCCACAGAGCCCCTCCCCTGGTAGTAACAAGGATGGAGGGATAAGTCCTTCACCCCAAACAGTTTGTGAATGGGGGCTCCTGGCTAACACGAGCCATTCCAGATTCTTAGAACTGGCAGGCGTTTGCCAGGCAGACGGCACTGCCCAGGCTGTGACGCACAATGGCACAACGTGTTAAAGCTTCTGAGCCAGAACATGCATCGTGGGGGACCATGTGTACATGTCCCTGGCAGAGCACATCTCCTTTCTTTCCTGTAATGGGCACATTTCTTCTTCCATTTTAAGTGTTTGGCCAGTTGCAGTGACAGATGGAAAACCCCCATACCACACAGCTTGTTATCACTCTGCTGAGAGGGAGTTCTCTACTTTCACTCATTTCCCCTTTTATTCCTCTTCCTTCCTACAGGGCCTAATACTGTCTGCAGTTTAAAGGCAGCTCAGTTCAACCTATTTTTTAAACAAATGTTCATCTATGAGAGCAGCTTTACCTCAGGAATGCACAGCTTGCAAAAGTATTCACTCAAAGGCCACTAATTAAGAGAAGTAGTCAAGTTTTCAATTAACAACATCTATTTATCAAATCTCCTTGGTACCTGCTCCCTGTCGACAGCTGCCCAAGAGACAGTGACACCGTGTGTTCCTGCACCAGCAAACCCAGGGAATTTCTGTGTCCCCAAAACAGAGTTCCTGTCCCCTACCTGCTCAAATGATGGGTAATACACAGGATGCGATGCAACGCTGGGGAAGCAGATGACCAAAGCTGCAGCACTTTCTGTGTTGGGGTTGCATTGTACTGTGCCCATGGGGTTCAGAAGTTCCCCTTTCTCATCTGAAAAGCAAAGCGCATAAATCCATGAAGCTTCTTCTGAAGCTCTGGGTTCAGAAAGCAGAACACAGACTGCTCCAAGCTCCAGCACTGGACATTGCCTGGCCCTAGCAGCTCAAGTAAAGTATGTATGACATCTTTAGGACAGCAACCTCTTATGTCATATGTGTAATATCATGCAAAACAAGACCTTCATGGTAGGGTTCTAGATGCCATCACAATCCAGAGCAGTAACTGTACTGGGCCTGCTAGCCTGAACTGTTGTGGTCTATCCTGCAACCTCCGGGACAGCAATGCAGAGCCCAGGGCGTTGCAGTGGAGACCAAAGACACAAACCAGTGCAGTAGGGCGATCTCCCAACATACCTGGAAAGGAGGACCACATGTGCAAGCAGCACTCCCCTGTTTTCAGCTGGTCCTTGTAGTCAAAGAGCATGACATTCACCCAGGCAATGGGGCAGTCCTGCAAAGCAAAGAGAGAAGCTCACTTAGGTGCTGTAACTGCACAAGCTGGATGAAGGAGAGAGAAGAACTAACAAGTGAGATAGCCCCACGCAAAGCAAAGCCCTCACCACAGTCAGGAATAAGATGTGTTATCTTGATCTCTTCCAAGTCTGCAAATTGCCACACAGAACACTGCAGGCAGGTAACCTCCCATTCACAAGTATGCAGGCAGCCCCTCACCAAAGAGCTGCTGCAAAGAATATGCCATCCCAGGTAGCCATGCCTGTCTCCTTACCTTCCAAATTCTTGTAAAATCAAGTACAAGAGAGCATCAAATTCAGATATTTGCCAAAATCTGGGGTCTTTTGTGTAGTGCTGAATGGCACCAAATACTTCTCACAAATATGTCTAAAACTTCACCCAATATTTCATATAGCTCAACAAGATCTTAAGTTTCCAGTAAGTTGTTGGATCTTCACACTTGATGATACCTGAAGGAGCTACAACATACATACTTCATCTATTCCACAGTTTGAGGGGAGGGAGAAGAACCTTACTTTTGAAATGGGGCACAGAGAACCAGCATGACTTCAGAAAACTAGGCAAAGAATGCTAGATATAGCTGATAATGGGAAGAAAAGGCTTGGCTCCTTGGTACAGTAATAAACACTACCTTTAGAAATTAGACTACATGCTGCAAAGCTCTCCCATCCCCCAAAATAAAACCCAGCAGCTCAACCCAGTTACATTTCAGAGGTGGGAGACTCCAGCAAAAAGAGTGACTGGGACACAGCCAAGAAAGAGAGCCTTGTCTCCCTGCTCTAACCCTGCCACCAGAGCAGACAGACATATTTTCCACAAGTGACCTAAGATTTCCTGCACTCGGGTTCCCCAGATGGAACAGTTTACTTCATATAACAGTTTCAGCAACACCAGCATTTCGCTCGGCTGCCCAGAAAACACCAAGGCTTAAGCACATGCTAGCGCAGAAACCAACTTGCAAAGAGGCCAGGAGGCAAAAGTCTAGTGAGAAACACCCACAAACAGTGCAATATTTGAAGGGAATCACAGTGAGACATCATCTTGTTCCACTGAGATAGAGAATTTATCAGGCTTAGTCCAAAGGTATACCAAGGACTTTGTGGAGGTAGCATTTTCCCCTAATGCAACAAAATTAATCACTTCCAAGCAGGCTCTGACAAAGCTTTGAGCTGATTTGATTAGACTAAGTATCTTCTGTAAAACCCCATTTGAGTCATCAGCTTCTAGATCATATGGAAAAGCCAAACAAAACACCACCAGCAGTAATAAACTTTTCTAGCACAGCAAATGACATCAAAACCACAGCACGGAGCCTGCCAAAACACAAGGCAAGATTTTTTGGTGGATAAGGTCCAGCAAAACAACGATTCAGCATTGTAAGGACAGAAATATCTCCTGCATGACTTACAGAAACACTGAAAGCCAGCCCTCTGGGTGACATTAACTCTCTGACTCATCCTAGTCAGCCGGCAAGCACGCCTGTTTTTGTGGTAGCAAATGATTAAGTCCCACCTATCTGCTCTGGACAGCCTGCACAGACAAACACCACGCATGTAATTAGCCTCCCAGTACCATAAGCAAAACAAGCAAAAAGATGATTAATCAAAAACAAGAACCAGGGTGCACTCTGACTGTAACCTTCTCTTACCAATAATGAGATGTGGGCATTTTACTCAGAGTCACAGCATGTGGAAAAATCCATTTCTGCAAAGCTCAGCTCCAGCAAATAATGTGTTTTTATATCAAGAGCTCCAACTTTCCCCTGTACCTACAAGCAAGATCCTCTTACCAACTCAGCTAACCAGGCTGGTTTTGTTTTGTCAGTCAGAATAGTAAGATTTCCTCCTGACTGCTTCAAAACTGAAAATTGTTCCAGTGTGACCACAAAAATGCAGCCTGTAAATGAATCAGATACTGTGTTCAACAAAAGCCTCCAGCAGGAGTTGGAGTTCTGCTATTCTTAAGGGGAAAAAAAAAAAAAAAAAAACAACCCAACAAAAAACCAACAACAAAAAAATTGATGCTGGTCCTGGCCTCAAAAACATTTCTAGTCTGAAGTCTCCAACCTAGGAACTGGTCTACAGGAGCAGGACTGGTGGGTTGCCTGTTGCTTCCCAGACACGAATGCAGTGTAACCGCAATAACCCTGTCAATGTCAACACAACAAAGGTCCCCAAAAAATGGAGTTAGCAGGACTGAGACTAAAATCTGTGATCACATTGCTCAGTCCCTCATTTCTCTGCACTCTAGTAAAGATGGCATGACTAATTCTCACTTTAAAGCACGGTAACAGTGTTTTTCTGGCTGCAGAAACAATAAGCCACAGAGGAACAAATGCTTTTGCTGCTCTTAAAGAATACTCTTCGCCTGCAAAGACCTAAAGGCATCATGCTTAAGTTACAACACTGGGAAACCAGCAGTTCAGTTACAGACTGCACTTAGTTACTGAGTTATTCATGGGCTGGAAGCTTGGGAAGAGAGGAGAGGAAACTGAGAAATATCACTACACCTCTGTTTCAGAAGCTCGAGAGCTTCCCAAGTGATTTAATACTTTCCATCCACAGTTTGCAGCATCTGCACAGTAACCTTGAAGATTCTGCACTTGCATTTTAGCTCACCTAAAGCTTTGCTGTAGCCCCTGTTTACATTCCTCATTTTCTTCCCCCTTCTTAGCTGTTAGTTTGCTCTATGGGAGATTTGCACAAAAGACCTTACTAGAAAGAAGATGCAACCCAGAAGATGGTTAACCTCAACTGCAAAACAAGGAAGTTGTGGAACAGCAAAACCAGAGACACTAACACACAGAATTCCTCTCTATATGCGTTCAGATGCTGGGTATGTTTCTTAATGGGTTTTTCTGGAGAAGAAATTACATTCAAACAATCTTTCCTACAGGCAGTCACTCCTCAGCTTCCTGTTCCTGTGAAGAAATTACTGGCCATAATTCTGTAAGCTCTTTTCTTTTTTAATAAAGACTATTTCTGAAAGCAAAGGGCATTTGGTTCAGCACGGTGTCCCATGCCCTCCAGCACTGGCAAGCTGCGCTCAGCCCCACGTTGCCTTTACTTACAGCTTTCTTGGACTTCTTCTTGGTGGAACGTGCCTTCTTTGCCTTCTCAATGACAGCATAGAGGGCAAAACAGAGGCGTGCCATGCGGGGGAGATCACAGATGTTAATATCAAAATCCAGCCTCTGCTTCCACACTGGTTCAGAGCACACGTTCACTTCAGAGCTGGATACTGTCTTGCACAGCATCTCATTACCATGAAAGAGACCTGCCTGCACCACCAGCTGAGGAGAGGAGAAATAAGAGAATACCATGAATCGCAGGGACCTGACCTGTTGCTGAAGACACATGGTTAGAAGAGGAAGGGGACAGGGCATCCATTCCCTTCAACAGGTTACCCTGTACCTGTCTCCTTCCCAAGTCAATGAGACATTAAGTTTCTTAATCATCCTATTTACTCAACTTCAGCAAGGGCACTCTTATCTTTTTACTTCATGAGGTCTTGCAAGAGCTGTTTAATCATTGCAAAATGGTTGGGTAATCCACTGGGGAGAGTATTACAGTTTTCATCATGTAAAGCCAGGCAACTTAAATATTGCTGGGCAGAAGAACGAACTATTTCTTTGCCCATTTCTTTACAAAGCCTCGCCCTGCAGAACACCTGGTACACATGATATATTCTTGTTCTGCTTCCTTCCTCTCCCAAAGGGCAGCCATTCTCCCCCTTCATGGCAAACACCCCACAAACCCCAGGGTGCTTCTGCCTTAACCTCATCAGTCACCACTTCTCCCACCATTCTCTCTCTCCTCTTCCCTTCCTCTGCATTTTGTCGACTTCCCTGCCTCTCCACAGCGCTGTCAGGCCATATCACCCCAGGGCAGCAGCTCTGTTCACTACTCAGAAACTGCTGCTGGGGAGTTTCTAAGAAGGCACGGCTCACCGCTGGGCTGCTGGCTAGCAATGTTCCCTTCCCCTTCCTGTTGTGCCGCAGCACAGAAACTGCCCAAAGGCTGAATGAAGCACAACGGGGCATCATGTGAGATAGAGCTCTCAGCCCCTGCTTTCCTCACCACACAAACAAGACAGATGCTGCTGGAAAAGCCCAAACCACAAAACCATAGCTCCAAACTGTGTCAGTACCTACCTTCATTCTCTCATCTGCATTCACCTTGCTGCCTTGCACCAGCTCGATGTGGAAAGGCTGCTCCAAGGACCAGAGAGAACCATAGTTTGGCTAGAAAGAGAAAAGGGTTCCCATCAGAAATAGATGCAACAAAGACTTCTCAAGCCAGAGCCAGACGTCATCTCTCCACATGCTTTCTGCACTGCATCACTGGTGGGCAGTACGAGGTCCATGACAACTGGGGAAGCTGTGGAGGGAGGTGGAAAGCTGACTGGAAATTCCCAGCTCTTAGACCCCAGGTAGGAACCTATCCTGAGAGGCAGAGAGACCCTGCTACTCTTCCCAGGCAAGAGCAGCGTTTCCATCAACAGAGGAGTTGAAAGTGACCCTGCTGGGTCACTGTCCCCTTTTACCTTTTTCTTAGGGAGCGGGGGTGGCTTAGCGGTCATCTTTGGGGGGCTGGCAATACAGTTGGTTTGCTCATCCCTCATAGCAATGATGGTGGAGCAGTGTACCATGGTCAGGTGGGGCGTCAGGCCGCGGTGCAGGCAGCTGCGAATGTACTGCAGAGAGAGGACAGAGTCAGGACAGCCGAAACGGAGCCAGGCAGGCAAGAGCTGTCAAGCAAATCAGAACTAGCTGAAGCAAAAACAGGTGGAAGGGATAAGGAAAGGACACAACAACAATCAAAATTCAGTTTTAATACATCTCCTCTTGCTTTATAAACCTGCAAGTCCCTGGACTCATGTTGCCAGAACTGAGAATATTAAGTGCCTTTTATAGCCGGCATTTCATCAACTGACTCAAATAACTATGTTAAGGGAAAACACTGAGAAGGACTCAGCACTCCCAACAGCAGTTTGCCCTGCCAGAGGAACACAGGATCAATTGCCCAACTTTCAGGAAAAGAACCCCCAGCCCACCATACATGCAGAAAGATGTTTCCAGAATCATAATCTATAAATGTATTTACACAGCAGTTAGTACCCAGGGACAGGTTTAGATCACTAGCCCCCCAAAATAAAGTATGCCTTGCCCCAAGTAACATCTAGGTCCTGCCACTGATGTGTTCCGTTCCTGTAAACAGCATTTCCTCCTTGCTGGAAGGTAACACGTCCCAAACCACCCCCTGAGCAGAAGGTGGCCATGTAGGAACAGACTCACTGAGAAAGCAAGACAAAAGGCTCACCTGGAACTGGTACAGGGGGTAGTTCCCATAGAGGTATTCACATTTCCCATTCACCTGCAGGGTGTAGTCCTCTGGGTTCTCCACTGTCTCGTGGCGGAAGACAGTAGCCTGCTTCTTGATAGCATAGCTCATTAACGTGATGGGGAACTCCTTTGGGGAGATCTGGAAAGTGAAGCTCTCCTGCAATCCCAACAACACAGCAGACACTGTCAAACACCAGCACGGGGCTGAAATCAGCACAAGGTGCAGCAGTAGCACAGCAGACAGGTAGCAACATTCCTGTTGCTGACAATAAAGTGAAGGGTGGGAAGCCAGAATTACCCACACATATATTAGCAAATAAACAGGGATGTTTGCCAGATTTGGCAGCAGCATGTTTCAGCAGCGCAAGCACAAGGCTGGAAATCAGGAACTTCAAGTCCAGTTTAAGCAGAATCCACCCATTTATGTGGTTGCTAGTGATTAAAAACGTTCCCACTGTCATTCCACCAGCAAGGCAGAGGGTGGCCAGGGTCACCATGCTCAAACACACTGCTCTGGAAGACCCTTCTTCCATGGGAAGGGGGGTCCTGCTTCATGCTCAGGCACAACATGCAAAAAAATCACATTAACCAAGGGTAGCAGGCAAGAACAGGGGCCCATGGGCAACACAGACTGACACCTGCAAGAGTAATGCTGAGCATGAGCTGAGCAGACTCTGGGGTTTCAAAAGGCACAGCATGTATTTTGTTCTGTGCTCCTCTCCTACCCAACCCCAAAAAGCTTTCCACCAATGTACATGCAGGAACCTCAGCTACCAGCTAACCAGGACACCCAACGCATGTTCAGGAAGGGGAACAGCTTCCTTGGCTGGAGGCTCAGAGTCTCCCTCCCAAACATCTCCACAGGCAAAGGAATCTGGAGAATGAAGATGAACACCAAACACATGGAAACACTGTCCACGCACACATTATTCTGTCTCCAAAATGCCCAAAGGTTCCCAAAGGGAAAGCACAAACCAGTTAAACATTGTCACAGAAAAGTTTGTGCTTTACCCCGCCAGACTGAAACTTGACGTTGACAAAAATGTTCTTGGTGGGGGTATGGAGAGGACCAGTCCCCAGGCCCTTGGCCATGGGCTCCAGCTGCAAGGGGAAGTTGTACTCCATCCAAGCTGCCCAGGAGAGCTGCTGCCGCTTTGCTGCCCTCTCCTCACAGAACTGGCACATTTTGGCACGGAAATCATTCACCTCTGGATCCTGCACAGAGTCAAACTCATGTAAACCTAATTAGAGAGCAACGGAGAAAGACAAAATCAGCAGCTGCACCCATCAGGGGAAAATCAGCCTTTGAGAATCAAGTGTTTGTGAAAACAGTCTTCCCAAACACATGCTTAATATTTGGCCAAGAGGAGAAGAGTCAGCCAAGCTACTAGTAATTACTTATTTACTAAGGACAACTGCACTGACTCAATTACTATAGCCCTTTGCCAGCAGGAAAGATCACCCTTCTTGGGTCTGCACAAACACTTACCAGATCCATCAGAGACCAAACTTACTTGCTTCATCCCCTGTGTAAATTGGTCTCCATCATTATTCCACATGCAATCAGGCTGGCTGGACAAAAGCTATTTCACCTACAGCCCACACCCCTGCCACCCTTTTGGCAAGACCAGCCATGGGGAAACTGACCTTTTCCAATGAGCAGGCTGATCTGGGAGTTAATCACCTTCTTGACTCTATCACCCTCTCGAGCCACGAGCCGCAGTACCGGCAGGAAGGGTTGGATATCACAAAGCCGCCGTTGCTCGTCCTCCAGCTCTTGCTGTTCTGCTGTCTGGTTGATGCATGTGAAGACGTAGGCTTCGGGATCGCTGAGCATATGGTACAGTGGCTCATACTGAGCATGTTTCCACACCACCTGGGCCAGACCAAGAGCCGGGTGAAACTACTGCTGTGCCACCAGAACCTCATCTTCCCTTACTGTCACCCCACAACATCGCTCTCCTGAGATGCTCCACTCAGCAACGGGAATGCACAGCCAAACCTTCTCCCAGCACTCCTGGACCTGCAATCACAGGCTGCTTCTCAGCCAGGTCTGGTGGCTCCAACTCATGCTGAACTGGTGGGCAGATTTATTCACAAGTGCCTTCAACTCACCTGAATTTTTTCGTGCCTGCCTTTGTTTCAGGCAAAGGAAATCTCCCAATCTGAGTATTGCAATAACCCTCACCTGAATTCCTCATAGTAAGTACCTGCTGACTGCTAGCCTTCTGAAAGAGGAGTATTACTGCCACTGGAATCAAAATTGGGTTAAGTTAACTTGCCCTCGGTAACATGAAATCTGAGACAGGAACCAAGAACTCTTCCAAAGTCTTCTCAACACTACCCAGTCCCCAAAGACTCTTGGCTCCCAGTGGATGGCACTTCCACATGACTGTTCATAACACATTTCTTCACTCTCATCATCGGTACTTGCTATAGGAGACAAAACTCCAGAGCAGATGGGCCTCTGCTCTGACCCAGTCTGTCTGCGAAACACAGACCTTCACAGCAAGAACCAATCAGCTCTACTGAACAGGCTTTTTGATATTTTTACCTGAAAACTGCAGCAAGAGAAAAACTGGAATTATCTGGCACTTGTTCCTGTCCCTTGTGACTGTGACTCATCCAGGCCAGGTTGCTGCTGCAGAGAAAACCTTTCCTGCTGTTTTCCTTCACTCTCCCCTACCCCAGCTTCCCACCCAGGGAAACAAGGAAGCAGCTACGTTTTGTTTATATGTGGTTTCACCGCAGCATTTTATTCCTCAAATGAAGCACTAGAAAAATCCTCTCTACCACTGCCATTGCCAATTTTCAACATTCAGTTTCTGTGAGGCAAGAGAAGGCTGAGCTGGCATCCCGAATACTTTGAGCCAGTCCAGCATTTGTATTTGACTATTTGGGGGTGAGTTTTCTTACTCGCCTATGCATACACAATTGCTTTCATAATGAAAAATCCAGTGTGGGGACTAGTTGGGTCAAGTGAGCAGTAACTGAACACACAGTCCATGAGCCCTGTGTGGTCAACTCAAATCTGCTCTCACTTCATCTTTAATTCTCATCCCAAGGTTGTACAAGGACCCAGAGAAATGTGCCCAAGCACCACCACCAGCACCCAGTTTCTGGCAGTCTTAGCAGCCTGATTGCGGGTTTAGTGGATTGCAGAGGCTGTCACAAAGGAGCAGGCTCTCACAGTGAATCACTAGGAACTGCAGAGCAATGCAGAAGAAACTCAACTTACACTGAGTTAAGACCCAACACTCTTCCCCAGGTGCTCCCCAAGAACAGACTCCTCATTCGAGGAGATGGCAGACAAGACATCAGAACACAGCTGTTACCTGCTTGATGGTGCCCAAGCTGGCATTGCAGGACACAGAGAGGTTTAAGTATATGCCTGTGGGCAGCAGAAAGTCCACCTGGATGTTTTGGTTTTCCCCCTTGGACCAGAATTCCATAGGGCAGTAAATGCCTGGGGGCATCCTGCTCACTTCTTGGCTACCACCTGCAACAGAAGGTAAAAGAGTCTGTTGCTGTTGTCTGTGCAATGTCCCCTCAGATCTGTGCTGGGCTCTGTATAAAGTTAATGTGCAAAAAGATCTAAAGAAAGGAAGGTTAACATATCCTCAAAGCTTAGGTAAATATTCACCTTAGCCAAATGTCTAGTCCAGTGCCTTTAAGAGGTGTTCTTGCTATAGAATTTGCTTCTATTTCAGTACAACTCTTTCTTGATCTCTTTTATACTGGGATTAACATCTACATCTGTATTTGGCAAAGATGAAATCTTCACTTGAGAACAAAGGCACTTGTCCCAGTAGCTCATCTACAACCAAGCAGCCAAGAGAAATATTGAGTCCCTACCCCTGGCTGTGCACAGCAATCCTCAGGCCACATGCTCCAACCTCCACTTTGTTTCTCCAGAGCTCAGTTCCAGTCTGCAAGAGAGAGAGAGAGGTGTTGCTAGTTTTAAACATGCATGCGTTTTTAGACAAATAATAAATAACGAATAATACTGCATATCCTCCCCTCTATAAGCACAGGAAAAGTTAAATTTAAGGCTGAGGCAATTAAAATAGGTTTGTTAATCCCATCTGCACCCTTTCACTTGGCAGGGCCCTACAATTTATTCGCAGTACAACCCAAAGAACACAAATAATAGAAAAAGAATCTGAATGCAATCAGGTACAAATTGTTGTTTCCAAACGCAGGACAAACGCACACATGAACAGCTAAAACCAAAGGCGTTCAGCAGAAGCCCATTTTACAGTTTCTTTCTTAAAGACACATAATACCAAAGTCAGAGATACCCTCCCAGCTCCATCTATTCCCCCACAAGCAGTAGTGCAGAACTCCAGTTTCCTCCACAGATGACAGGCAGCAGAGTGGTGTCCCCACGTGCAGGAAGAGCTCGGAGCTGTCAGCGTTAGCTCCTAGAAAGGGACAAGTAAGCAGCTAACTCCCTCCAACCACCTCAGCAGAGAAACCAGCTCACGTAAATTCCCTCTCACTTATCGGAGAGTTACTCCACCAGGACAGCAGTGCAGCCCAGAGGGTGCTCACACAGCCCTGTGGAAACCCAAGGCTTCAGCCTCCTGCCAGTCTGACCCTCCGCTGCTTCTAAATTCTGCCCTGCACGTGCCCTGAGCAATTCTAACCATATCACTTACCCTCAGAGCCCACAAAACCAGTACAAAATTTGCTCATTCACAGTTTGAAATACAGCTTTGCAGCTGTCCGAATACAAACTTAGAAAGAACCCCAGCAACGTGCTGCTGGAGATTGGGCTCTCCCAAATCATGAACTCCTGCTGGCAGCTTCTTGTGAGCCAGCCCTATGCTTCAGCCCAGCATTTTATCTGCCACGGCCTGGGAGCACAACACTTCCCCATCTGCAGTGAGGTAAGGATTCCCAGAAACATGAGCTATGTTTTATCTGTCCTGCTTCCTCAGCGCATATGCCGTATCACACAGAGACCGGATACAGAGACCACAAAACCACCCATCTGCCTTCAGAGGGAGGGAAGTAAAAAGGGGAGGAGGCAAGGTTTACAAGTTTGAATTAAGCAAAACAAGCTTGCCTCACCTTCTGCTCATTAACAATAAAACCAGCAAGTTTCTGGTGTGCCTGCTACCTCAGCCTTTCCCAATGGCAACACAAGCAGCAAACTACCAGGACTCTACTGACCAGCTGAGACAGAGCTCACAGCAGTGGCTGAATTGCTTCCTTCTGCTGAGGATTTCCACATCCCATCAAGTATGAAGTACCTTATCTACGCTATTCACGCAACAATGCCAAGGTCAAGTTGCTCAATTCATAGAATTACAGAATGGTCAGAGTTGGAAGGGACCTTCAAGATCATCCAGTTCCAACCCCCCTGCCTTGGGCAGGGACACCTCCCACCACACCAGGTTGCTCCAAGCCCCATCCAGCCTGGCCTTGAACCCCTCCAGGGATGGGGGGCAGCCACAGCTTCTCTGGGCAACTTGTTCCAGTGCCTCAACATCCTCACAGCAAAGAATTTCTTCCTAATATCTATCCTCTTCCAATTTAAAACCATTACCCCTTGTCCTAATTCCAAACTCATCAATTATTTCCCCGTGTGTGTGGATTTTTCCAACAGAACCTGGAGCGGATATGCCAAAGGAAGAATAACTTTGGGCTTGGTCTGTCTCTAATGCTTCGTTTATCACCTCTCTCCCCTTCCCACTGCTAAATTCAGAATGCTCTACTAGTTAGACCTCAGATCTGAGCCAGCGTGACAGTTTTTAGACAAAGCAAGCTCTGCATGGATTAATTACTACTTCTGCATCACCCCACTTTCATCTTCCCTTTTGCCTTGAGAAATCAGAACTGAGCTCTCCAGGCTGTAACTGTATTTGCACTATCTTGACCTCATGAGTAGAAGTACCTACAATTCCCCTTCCTCTGGGTCATTCTGGTGCTTGTGAACAGCCAAATGCAGCATCGCTCCTTTTTGTCAGGGTTTATGCTACTGGGGTTGTTTGAGATCTTTCACTGCAGCAGTCTTTATAAAAAACAAGGATTCCCCATTGTAGCTGTCAATTTTCAAAAACCCCAACATCATCTCAGACTTTCATCCTGGTGGATAGAAAGATTATTGGTAAAAATCCCATGTTGTGGTAGGGTTCTGACCTGTGAGTCTGGTAGTCTGAGATTCAAGTTAATCAACCCACACTTGACCGAAATTAGTTTACTGAACAACTTGCATATCTCAAAGCCAGGGCAAGCAAGGGTGAGACAGAAGTTTGTGTTTCAGGGGGATGCAAACCCACAGAACCAACCTGCAGCAGGTACCCAGGCTATCAAAGACTCCTGCTTACACCACGCTGTAGCCACCCACTCCCTACCATAAGACACCCCCAGTCCTCACTCTTCCTACCGCAATACACCCCAAAACATCTTTCTAGAATACCTCTGCATTCCCCCACCTACATCTTCCTATAATACTTCTCCCTCCTCCACCAGCCACATCTCCCACAACCCTCAAACACCCGTTTTGAATGCAAAGGCAGGTATGCTGCTGTCTTCTGCCAGGCAGTTTAGCAGCACAGGATGCTTGGGTGGCCCACACAACAACACGTACACCCACGCTAAAGACCTGGCCCTCGTATATTGTTCTGTAAACTTCATGTAGCCCCTGAGCTGGAGGTACACACAGAACATTTGAGGAATCTGCAGGACCTCCAATACCTCCTCATTCATCTCTGGCAGCAATTTTCCTCTGGGCCTGCTTGTACACAAGTCTGCCCCCTGGTATGGACTTGCTTGGGCAGGACACCCAAGATCATGTGCTGTAAAGGCTCCCTAAAAGCCACATACCCTTTCCTGCAGTCACTAAGGCTATTGCACAGGCTAAATCTTGCTCTTTTTTTTCCTAAGAGGGGCAGAACCCCAGCTGTCCCAAAGAAAGAACCACAGGGAGGGAGTGATGGAAGCCCTTTTCCCAAAAGAAGCTAGCACGTTTGACGGGAACCTCAGATCTCACTAAAAAGATGTGAGGAGTCACCAGCCCCAACCCAACAGGAGAGCCCAACAGTGGCTGGTGCACGGCATGGGCTGTGACAGCCATCCATGTGGAGCCATCACAGCTGCTTCTTTCTGTCTGCAGATAAGCAAGCTCTCAAACTGCAGAGCACAACATCGCTTTGGACTTCTCCCAGCATGTAAGAGGAAGAGGAATGCATGTTGTCACACCACACAGGTCCCAAAGCTTCAAGCACAAGCCCAGCAGTAGATTTCCATGGGTCCAAACACAGAGCTATTCCTCATGATTCCCAGAGAACTCAAGTGTATTCCCCTTTTCATATGTATTTCTGCTCTGTAGAATATTTCTGTAAGGTCAAAATAAAAATCTGTGCAAGACTAACTTTCCCAGGAAACTAGGAATGAAATGCACACAGACCCAACTCCGTGCTGACCCCTTTCTCTGGTTCAGCCCAGCCCAGCAAGCAGTAAAAACTCCTTATGGAGCAGTGGCCAACTGCTCCATAATCCCCTAGTAATTTTGAGATATGGAGTCATTTCCTAGGGGAGCAGTCAGGAAAGATGCATCCACTGGTGCTAATCCCTTCCTTTCCGAGAGTCACACAGGCAATGAACCCATCTTACAATGGCCAGAAAGAGAGGTGGAGGAAAATAACCATGAGACAAAATTTCAGGTTTCAGAAGAAAGCAAATCCTCAACTTCCTCTCCCCTCTTTGCCCCAGCTCATTACTCCGCAGGAAAGCTGCAGACCGCTTTGCCCTCCTTAAGGTTTCCCCTTACGTTAATTAGCGGGAGGGCAATAAATGTATATTTTTCCCAAAGAGGGGAGATGACCAAGGCAAAGCTGATATGCACATGGGACTAGTCCACACACCAGCCTGCCAGGACAGAACAAAAAACCCCAGCGTTACTGGACACCAAATAATGAATACAGGCACAACATGGGTAATAGGAGGGAGCATATGTTCTGAGTTCACACACCCTGAGGAATACATAGTTGCACACAAAGGCAAATTTATGTAGAGTGTAACAGACACATTTCAAATTACCCACTCGGTATTTAACAAGCCCAGCAGTCAACACAAAACACACTAACACAAATCTCCTCTGATGAAGTTTATCAGCCACAGCTCTGGTGTTTACAACATATAGCTGCTATTGAAAGGGGGGAAAAAAAAACACCAAACCAACAACAAAAAAAGAGAGGAAAGAAAAAAACCCAGCAAGTTAGCAAGATCACACATGGACCAGCGTTCTACAAACCTCTGTGAGGCTGCAGCGTTAGACAGACACGGAAGTTCTAACGCCCACAAACAGATTACAAAATTACTAAACCCCAGGACTACAAAAATACCTTTCAAGTTTATAAGAAGCGAGTGGCACAGAGCTCACAGGTGATGCGTGCCGCGTGGGAGACAGCAGGAAGCCACTTTCATTGCAGGCATCAGCTTCGCTGGGGGAGGACACCACAGGAATTTTTATGTATACACACCTTGGACATATCTTTGCCACACAATCAATACACTTAGAGGATTTGAACCCACCCTGAGCTCTCACGGGCACAGACCCATTTCAGAGTGTGTTCTGGAGGTGTTTTAAGATTGGGCTTACTTTTTTGGTGGAGGTCACAGAGTAAATAAAACAGGTCCCCAGCATACTACTGGCCAGTCACTTGAACACTGACAGACTGTAAAATTAACCCACAAATTTCCCTCCAAGAACAGACTGGGAAAACTCCCACAGCAGCTAAGCATACCTCCAGAGACACAGAAGCAAGCCAAACTGTGACTTGTATGTTGGGGGTTTGTAAGAGGACTCCTCACCTTGCAGGGTTAGCTGGATACTCACAGCCAAGTGCCAGCCATTTCACTTAATCTCACAGAAAAAAAAAACCACGCTGTATCTGCTTCCCTTGGGGCATAACAAAAAAATACTGATTCAGGCTTCAGTCCCGTGATGTGGATGCAGCCAACAGAAGCTCATAGTAAGACTGGCCTTTGCAGCTCTCCCTGCTGACAAGTACTGACAACCTGGCTCTTTATTTATCCAAAAATGAGCACATGCTGCTGAGAGGTGCTAGAAACAGCCTGAGGGACTGCTGGCCCTCAGAGGCAAAGTGTCTGCTGTGCTGCCCCATCCACCCCAGCTAAGCAGAGACCTCCAGCACAGCGGATCACACCCGATGCTGGAGCCAGCCTCCAGGATATCCATGGCAAGCTGGACTGAGGACCTACAGCCACCCTCTGCAGACTGCCACCAAGAGTGACTCTGAGCTTGGACATTTGCCTAGCAGCAGCCTTTTATGCCAGCAAAATGGCTTTGCTGCCTTCTTGATTACCAGTTAATACAATTCATTTTGCAGGCAACATTAATAGGATACACTTTCATTGACATGAGAGCAAAATCTTTCCTTTACAACTTCCACTAAGCTTCCTGTAAAACCTGGGTCGGTGTCCCAACTGTGCTCTTAGGCCATCAATGCTTTCTTTCAGTTCCTGGGATGGTGTTGCACCTTCAGCATAGGCCTGAGTTGCACCAGAACTCCAACTGTCTCTGGTTCCTCCTTCAACACATACATACCAGTATGAGACTTGGCCCATGAGCTAAGTACAAAAAAACTAAGACCCCTTGAAAAAGCGTGGAGAGGCATTCAAGTACAATGCTTTTATATCTTCAAGGTTCATTTCAAACCCTAGTTTTGAATATTCTAATCTCCTTTATTTAGTTTACCATAATAAATCTTCTACCTCTACCAAGCATAAAAATCAAATAAATACTTTTGCATATTATCAACTTCTGGTTTGTACATTGATTTCTCATATCCTGCCACACAATGCCCTGCACCCATTCATTCATTCATTCAAGAGTCGTTTGTTGATCATCCATCCCCACATAGCAGACACATAATTACATTGGTTTGATAATGCCTTTTATTAGAGATTTCTAAGCCCCTGACTAATCACCTTTACTCCCTACTTTGCTTTGCTACACAAACCATTAGACTGAGGTGGATGTACAATGGAATCCACCCAGGATAACCCAGCAAGGGATGAAAATGCACATACTTAACTTTTCAGGACACTACAGAGCACCCCCTTCTCTACCAGAGGGGCTGATATAAAACAACCTTTATGTTCCAAAATCAGCACCTTCCACACATCAAAAAGTCAGCAGAGAACCATGGATTTTTCTACCTTCCAAGGAAGTGTTCTGGCTACGTAGAGACTACAAGGATCAGGCTTTGGACAGCCACTAGATTCAAAGCATCCCTTGGCTTGTGCCCTTCCCTTTATGAAGTAAAGGCTCCTCTACTTTGAGCATTTATATTGCTCAATACCTGCCCTACACATGCACACCCCCACAAAACAGCCTCACAGAGAAAAGTGATGGGAAGCAGAACTACACTAATGCAATCTGAACTGGAGCTAACCTTGTTTGTGTGCAGGGCTGATGATGAAAGGGGTTGTCAGCAAGGAAAGAAAGAGGAAAGCAGAATGTACACGTGGTGATAAAGCCAGGCTGCAGTTCTGTGGGGCTCCCAGCTCCAGAGCAACTACAGAAAGAGCATCAGAGTAAAAAACATCATTCAAGCTCAGCAGGACCTTATGTCCAACCACAACTAATAGCCAGAGGGAGGAAAAGAGGTACTCGGGTAAAGCAACTGAAGAGAAATGGAAATGCAAAGCCATACCTCATTCTGGAAGAAAAACAGTGTCACTAGAGAGAGGCAGAAGAACACCAGGAAGTAAGAAAAGCATCTGACAGGAGGGTCTCAAGAACCTTGCTCTGGTGGAAACTTTCAAGCAGCCTTTTAGGCAAGTTCACAGTCAATCAACTGTGCTTTCAGTGTTGTCTGAGGAAGCATCTAGTGGGAAACGGTATATTTAGTGGTTAAAGTAAGAGCTTGAAAGTTAACAACTTGTAAAGTTCCATTCTCAACCCTAACAATAGTTTGATGCATGACTTCAAACAACCAACTCCGTGTTTTAGTTTTCTCGTATGCACAAGTATCTGTCATGAAGGATGTTGCAATTCTTAAATGCTGGAAAAGCGGCTTGGGATTTTTGGGATTTTGTTATTACTGCTAACAGGGGCATTGCTTGGGAGTCAGAGGAAGTTGTGATAAATTAAAAGGCTGCTGAAATTAAGTCTTTTTCAACTGCTCCCAAGAGTGGGCAACACCAGAAACCCAAGTGCATCTTGCTGATGAAGACACAAAAGAAATAAGCCACACATTCCTAAATATCCTCCGCCATCACATCCAACTTTCTTTTCTTTCAGGTTCCCACCTCCAGCATGTCCAGCACGCCACACTTGGGTGGCATGAGCTCTTGGAAGGCTTCCTCCTGCCCTGCCAAACCCGAAGCCAAGCCCTCACAGACACACACCGCTGCCAGTGACAACCTCCAGCGCTGCCAAAGGAGGCACGGGTGGCCAGGCAGTGATTGCCAAGCCTGTAACATCTCCGGGTGACTTTTACTCACGGTGACAAGGTGCCAAACCCTTCGTGTAAGGACCAGGGAGACATCCCGGTAGGACAAGAGCCCTTCCCCGGCAGGCGACACGAGTGGGTACCGTCCACCTTCAGCTCCAAACAAGGACGGCTGCTGCCAAACCTTTCGGGTAAGGAACAGGGAGATACCCCAGCAGGACAAGAGTCCCCCCAGGCACCCCGTGGCGTCGGTCAGCAGGCGACACGAGTGGGTGTCGTCCACCTCCCGCTCCAAACAAGGACGGCTGCCATCCGCTTGCCCCGGGGAGTGGGAGGAAGGCTGTTGCCAGCACATCTCCTGCGGGGGCGTGCGGGGCTGACCCTCAACCCACCGCGAACCTCCTGACCGCCGACCCCTAACGCACCCCATCCCCATCAACACAGTTCGCTAAAGAAGCCGGTGGAGCGACACGGATTCACCGCAAACGGCGCAGAGAGACCAGCCACGGCGCGAACCGCCGGCAGCGGCGGAGGAGAAGGCCCTCGCCCCTCCAGCGTGGCCCCAGTCTCCCCGTGTGTCCCCCCCTTATCCCGGTGTCTCTGTCCCTGTCTCCGTCGCTC
>VXBW01004986.1:0-12270 GCA_013400375.1 Thinocorus orbignyianus
GCAAACTTGCTGGGGGTGCACTCGATCTCTTCATCTAGATCATGGATAAAGATGTTACGCAAAACTAGCCCCAGAATTGAGCCCTGAGGGACGCACTGGTGACTAGCTGCCAACAAGATTTCACCCCATGAATCACCACTCTCTGGGCACGGCCATCCAGCCAGTTTTCTTACCCAGTGAGGAGTACACTTGTCTGTGCCATGATTCACTGGCTTCTTCAGGAGGATGCTGTGGAGAAGTGTCAAAGGCCTTACCAAAGTCCAGGTAGACAATATCCACAGCTTTCCCCCGCTTCCAGAAGTTGGGTCACATGGTCACAGGAAGATCAGGTTGGTTAGGAAGGGACATGGTCTTTTACTGCTTTATCATTTGTGAAACCTGGGATGGGGTTGGATGTCTAAGCTGGCTTTTTTGGCACATGTTGGCACAGCTGGTGACAGAACACAAGGGAGGGCTGATGTAAGGAGGAGGAGTAGGACCACAGCAGTTCATACAGAGGGGTTTTGCTATAGTGGAATGCTGCCATTTGGACAGGTGTTCAGTGTGCTGTCAGTAGAGGTTTTGGGATTCTCAAAGTTCTTGCAGAAAACCTAGCTCAGGGTTTGAACTAGCTGACCAGGAAATGGCAAAGCTGTAAACTTGATCTGTTTATCAAGTGACAAGCTGCAGGCAGATTAAGGCTGTTATTTTACCACTAACTTCAGGTCTTTGTGGTACACAAGTTTGGGACTGTTTTAGAGCATGCAGATTTATAGTGTATGAGGTAGGTGTCTTGATGACATGTTGTGTGGTTACCTCATACAGTGAGGTAGAACTGCATGGTTTCTTTTGAGGACAGAGGAACATTCAGCCTCTGGTGGTCAAGGACCACTGGTTAAAGACTACTGGTGGTGACCACTTCTGGCAGGGCTGCACATATGTTCGACCTGTCAGTCATGTGGCTCATGGGTTTCTCTATTGCCTGTGTTGCTGCATTGCTTCCTTCTTAACTTGAAGGAGATGAGACTAGTCAATTGCCTGATCAAGATCTTTCTGGGTGGAAGACCTGTTTTGCTACTGAGCCTATTTGTATGGCACTCTCTTCTTTGCTTTGCATAAAGGTTGTATTCAGCTTTCCTCTTTATGTCCTGAAACCTCCATTTTGGTGTTCAGGTTTCTTGCTGAAAGGATGCTGTAATAGGTGTTCATGACAATAATGAAAAAGAACTTGCAATTCTTTCCTTAGAAGCTTAAATGCTATTTGGTCACAGCCTGAAAGATCACTTCTCCGAAAGACTGGAGCTTTTCAAATAGGCTTCCTGGAATCGTAATTGAAGTCATGCTGCAATGTAAGTAGGGCTGATCCAACATTTCCTGGTGCTTAATGGAAATGTTACTATAGAAATTTGGACCTCTGAAATAGGCCCTCTGGGACTTAAATTCAAGAAACGTTTTTTTTATTCAGCTTGTGAATGCATATATTCACCTCACAAATAAGCTTCTGCAGTGTGTTCTTGTAACAACTGATTTTAAAGTCTTTGGAGATTTTAATGTAGCTTACAAAATAGGGTGCCTACCACTATAGTCAGCCTTCATCTGTAAGAAGCTGCTAATTACTAGTGAATGAAAATTTAAGGTATATTTTGAAATGGTGATGTATATTTACACCTTTAGAGCTTCTTGTTCTCAGGATGCTTGTTTGCCCTTCAAGCTGTATCTGAAGTAATTGTCTAGTTTTTTTTGGTGGGAGCAGTGTATCCTGAGGAGGAGCACAGATCCCATTGTGTCCATGAAATATACTCGAAAATGACAGATGAGGAAGAGAGACAATTGGTTCTCAGAGTGGTTTTGGAATAGGCTCTTAAATATTTATTTGATGGAACAACAGGTATTTTGCTCCCCTACCATGTTAGGTTTGCAACAACAGCGGAGGGTGTAGAAGCCACTTGTTCTTGTGATACACAGTGCTTGTGAGAGCTCAGTTGTAGAAACTTTGAGTGCCTGAGTTAGCATGGCATGGGCATGCAAACTACTGCAAGCTGCAATTGGTTCTGACTGGAATGCAGTATTTAGGATTAGTTCATGCTGCTGGAACATAAAAACTGTACCTGCAGCCTCAAGTGCAGATTGCTGAATTTCAATACACTGGGCAGTGTGAAACTGTAGAGACTGCTTTAAACATGCAGAAGTGTGTTGCTAACTTTAGCCATCAGAAGCCCTACTAATGCTTTTGTCCTTACCTTGATCTCTTATTTTTCAGGTTTGTCTGACAGCTTTTGCCAAGGACGACAGAGAATGTGATCAGAACATGTTGGAGTTGATGTAAATCCTTCAAACACTGAGAGCTTTGAAGTGATTTATTGTCTTGACTGTTCAAATAGTCAGCTCAACTCTGCTGCTCAACCCCTTTGGAGCATCTGAAGTGTCTGAACCGAATGTGCTGAACAACGTGTTCAAAAATAGGGATGTGAGTGTAGCTGGGTACTAGTGCCTTGGCACTCCATGCTTGGAGCAGGCCTTCTAGGCAGCTTAATCATAGCTACAAGCTTTTGGTTGTAGCTGAAGCTGGTGGATGTCTGTGCAACTTTCCAGAAGATTCCATACCTTCATAACCATATAAACACAACTTCAGGAATTCCAACCCGGGTAGGCTCTTGAGGGCTGTAGGTGTTCTGAATCGGTCTCTACACAGAAAGATACTGCTCTGTGGCCGGCTCAGGATACAGTGAGAAGCTGCAGTGGTTCAAGCTGATTGTGCTTCTTTCATAAGAAGGTGAAACTGCAGTTGACTACTTGATCAGGATAAGTGACAAAGTGGCATTTTAATTGCCACCTGGCTGAGCATCTCATCGGTGTTTGGTTCTGCTAGGAGATATGTGCAAGAGTAGAGGAAATCTGGATGTGTGTGTTCATGTATTTCTGGAATTTGTGACTTCCTCACTGTGCTGTGTGGCTTCCCTTAGCAGCCTGAGGATCTCTTGTCCATTAGTAATGGGCTACACAAGTGTGGTCTTAGACACCTTATTTTCTCAGATCATAGTTGCATAGACGATAGGGGAGTGCTTAAGTAGTGTTGTGTTAAAACATGTAAAACTGACAAAAGTGCAGGTATATAACAAGGAATCTGAATTCCTACAATAATTTCAACCTGAAACTAGAATTTCAACTTTTGGAGTGTAATGCATTTGTGTGCTCTGCTGCAGAGTCTGGCAGCAAGGAAGTACTTATTTCCTGGGGCTGTTTGATAAAATTGGAAGCTGATGCTATTAACTCTGTATTGTCACTGGACTCCTCTATGAAGTAGGAAAGAAAACAACGTTTGTCCAGTGATCTTTGGAAGCCTTATATAAAAGCTCTGCTAGGTGAGGCATGATACTCTGTGGACCCTGCTCTCTGTGGTCTGCTGCTGCTGTGAGCAAGCTGCTGCAGTGCAAGGGCTCTGGTGCAGGGGTAGGTGTGATCCATCCTAAAATGAACTGATCCTACTAGTGGGCAGCTGATGGATCTGTTGCAGGGTCTGTAACAGCAGCTCTGAAGGCTGAAAATGTAATGCTGTAGCTGAACAGCTGAGAGAGCAAGGAATTTAGGTGACTTGATGACTAGAGACTGGACCAGTTCTGCAGACAGTGCCCACAGAGGTGCTGTGTATCCTTCTTCTCTTAGTTGGTAAAGTCTTAACTGGGCAGTATGTGGTATATGCTGTCATAGGAGCAAAGCATGGTGCAGAGTCTACCACTCCTGTACAACTAGTGTGATGTCTGGACACATGCAGTGTGGTGAATAGAAACATGGTGTGCTGGTAAGCCTCTGAAACTGGGGTGCTGGGTGACTTCTGTTTCACAGCAATGGTGTTCCTAGAGTTCATTATTCTGGAGCGTTCCTGGTGGGTGGGCACTGACAAGCTGAGTCTGGGGCCAGGCAAAGAGAAGCTGTTGCTGGAACAAGCAGGAGACTTCTGGGGAGAAAGCAGCCCCATGATGCATTGTACTGAGAGTGGGGAGATGGCAGGAAGGAGAAGATGAATGCAGCCAGGGCCTTAAATATAAAGGAAGGTTAGAAATGAGGAACACATAAGCTGCTGTGCTGAAGGAGGCTAAGATCTGCGTGTGGCTCAGAACAGAGCTTACCTGAGCAAGTCGAGAGGCAGGTCCTCAGCCTGTGCTGTGGATCTGAAGTCTGCTCGCTGGGGAGCTGGCACCCCACACATGGAGCTAGGAAGCCAATTCCATAGGGCAACTTATAGTGAAGGGTGATCATTATTTCCAGTACCACAGGAGCCTGCTGTTACAGTACGGTCAGCGTACATGAACTGTGTATCTCCAGAGCTGGATGATCATCCCTCAGCTCTGATTTGAATCTTCTATCCTTTGATTACAAGATCATGCATACAAGTTTTAATGCAAAACAAAAGACATGTTGATATGCAGCTGCTGATCAGATGCATAGATGGCAGCTACTGTTGCAAAATCCTAAAAGAAATGCTACATACCAGACTGCATTTCTTAGATTGCAGTAATAAGTGGATTTGCCAGGGAAGAGTTCAGGGCATCTCACCTCGATGTTACTGTTTGCCAGAATTTAAGGGCAAAGTCAAAATAAGCAATGTTCCTGGAAGAAACTGATATACCTGTCCTCAGCAAGGACTCTATGTGCATCAAGTAAGTGTTCAATATAAATATTCGGGCTCATAAACATACATATCCTGATTTGCTTTGGCTGCAGAGTCTTAATACCAGTGCCAAGCACTACTGGGAGACTTCTGCTCTAATTTGAGGATGTATCAATTCTGGCTAGTTTTGAAACTGTGACTCAATGCTAATTTAACTTCTAATCCTAGCCCAGAAGAGCAACTGTAGTCTTATGTGACTTCATTACACAAGACCTCTGTGTCAGTTGATGACTGAGCTTCAAGCTGTTGAATTGCTGAACTCATGTGGCAAGTCAGAGCACACTTCTGAACAGCTAATTCTTTTCACTTAAGAGGAATATGTCACAGCTGCAGTTACTTCTGCATTTGGATATATGGTTTGTACTGTAAAGAACTGTTCTTTCCTGTAGCTGAAGCTGGAAAGGCAGCAGAGATGTAAGCCTTCATTTACACTTGTCAGAGCCTCCACCTTCTTCCACCTTCTGATGTGGTCCATTGCAGCAGTCCTGGAAGATGTACCCATTATTTTCAGGCATCCAAAGTTGTCTGGTGGTCTCTTCTTGGTGCTCTGTGGTTGAGTTGTGCTGTGTGTATTTTGCAGTAACTTAGGTGGCTGTTGAAAGTGTCAGTGCCGCCTCCTTCACACCTGTTGTCTGTCACTTAGCCTGGTGCCTGCCTCTCTTTCAGGGAGACAACTGGTGTGGGTGGATGATACACCAGACCCGTCACAAGCAGGCTCATGTTTTCATGGGGCAGGGTATTATAAAGCATTCTAGCTATGGAGTCTAATGCTGCAAAGCCCCCTGTTAATACTCCTGAAGATTGTGTACTGCATCAAATGCAGTGAAAGAAGACTCAGTTGCCTTAGTGGAATATAAAGTTCATAGAGCACTTGCTGCTTCACCAAGCAACAGCAGATTTCACAATGTTTGGACCTACAAGCCTACTTAATTTTCAGATGCCACTGGGTTCGGTGGCTTCCAGAAGCCTGGACAGTAATGCTTTAGGGGCTGCCTGTGCTATGTGCAAAAGCATTGTATGAAACCCCTAACTACTTATAAGTGGTGTTATGCTTGGAAGGGCTTAGGAGAATTTCTGGAAAGAAGGATGAAATTACAGCTTCAGAGTATCTCTTCCTAGACTCTTGTTTTGATTTTGTTTAGTTAGAATCATAGAGTTGTCAAGATTGTAAGAGTCTAACCATCAACCTGAGTCTGATTAAAACCCGTCACTAAACACTATGTTAACCTGTCTTTTAAATACCTTCAGGGATGGAGCCTCAACCACTTCCCTGGGCAGCCCATTCCAAGGCTTAATAACCCTTTCAGTGTAAAAATTTTCCTAATACCCATTCTAAACCTCTCCTGGTGCAATTTAAGGCTGTTTTCTCTTGTTCCATTGCCTCTTCCTTGGGAGAAAAGACTGATGCACACACCCCCCAGCTACGCCCTTCTTTCAGGGAGTTGTAGAGAGCAAGAAGGTCTCCCCTCAGCCTCCTCTTCTCCAGGCTGAACACCCCCAGCTCGCTCAGCCATTCCTCACAAGACTTGTGCTCCAGACCCCTCACCAGCTCCACTGCCCTTCTCTGGACCTGTTGTGGGCCCTCAGGGTCTTTTCTTTGTGGTGAGGGGCCCAAAACTGGACACAGCCCTTGAGGTGAGGTGTCAGCAGTGCACAGTCCAGGGAGGATGATCACCTCCCAAGTCCTACTCACCACACTGTTCCTGATACAGCTCAGGATGCTGGTGGCTACCTGGGCACACTGCTGACTCACGTTCAGCTCACAGTCTACCTACACCCCCAAGTCCTTTTCTGCCAGACACCTCTCCAGCTCTTAGTTATCCTTAAGTGATCTGGAGCAGTTGATCCTGTTCTTCCCCAGCCCATACAAACTAATAACTGGTCTTGTTTTGAAACACCAGTCCTTCAATAAAGTCTGTTAAATATTTTATAACTGCTGTTCATCCCAGAGTTGTAATATGAAGAATGCCGAGTGGAACTAGTGATTGTATAGTTCTCTGTCTCCTCATATGCCTGCCTGTCCTGAGCACTTTTGTGCTGGTCTGTTACCTTCCCGTTTCCCTCTCCTTACTGAGAGCTTGAACAAAGCTGTGGGGAGACCTGCCAACCTCTGCCTTGTGAGTGCAGGAGGTGGGAGTCCCTGTTCTGCACCATTGCTGGCTCAGGGTTCTTTACTACTTAAATAAAACAACTTTAACAATAAATCAACCACGATAGAAAACAAAAGCTATGTCAGCTGCAAGGGTTAATGAGAGAAGCCTTTATATGTCTGTTCTAGTTTCTTGTCAAGTAGGAGAGATGTAGCTTCTCACCTGCAGTGATCTGGGCCCCGGAAGATGCTTTGACTTATGGAAGAGGAGGTGATGGTTGGGGAGTGGGTTTGGGTCGTATGTTGACTGCACACATATCAAACCCTTTCTCTGCAAGATGAGCAAGTTTTGCTATTATCATCTGATGTTGCAGTTGTCAAACCAATAAATTCCTACCTTCTCTATGAAATATGAGGTTGCCTGTGTGGCAGGCTAGGATCTCACTGTATTTTGTTTGCTTTTCCTTCCTGTACACAGCACAGCTGCCTCCTTTCTCTTTACATGCTCCCTATCCTCAGAGATAAATGCCCACATTGGCTGCTTAGCACGTTTTTAGAAGTGTCCTTCTGCTTCACATATTAGGAGTTTGCTTGCCTTTCTGTGTCATGTTTCTGACACCTCTGTTGCTTCCTACGGAATTTATGTCGTGCTTACCTCTGCCATCACATGTATTTGACAGCTTTGTATCAGCTCCTAAATTTTCTATATTTTCATGGCCTTCTCATGTGACTTTGGTACGTGGACTGTGAAGGGGGGTACTGCCATCTCTAGTGAGCAGATCTTTTTCCTTGCCCTTAAGCAACTTGTTTTCCTCACCTCACCCAGACTTTCTGTCATGACATGTCTTGGGCCAACTATGTCATCTTTCTGGCTCTCGTGTTACCTTATGTACTTGCCATTGCTATGACCGATTTGTTGACCAAGGAAATCACGACAGCGGGTGCTGGTAGGTTTTGTTGCTCTGGGGTTGTGAAAGGTCAGAGAGGAAGCGTGCTTTGTGACAGCAGCACCAGCTGTGCTTCATGTTCTGCTTCTGAGCTGGCTGTGTAGGTGCAAGGGCGAGACAAGATTCTGTCTGTAGTGATACTTTTCACAGTACTCCCCATGCTCTTGGGCACTGACACAGGATTAAAAGTTCAACTATTTTCTTCCTCTGTTAATGTTTCCGGTCATCTGCTGAATCCCATCAGTCTGCACCCAGCTGTGCCACAGCTGCATGAAGCGTGGAGTGCAGAGCTGCTGTCCTCTGCCCATGGCTTCAGCAAGCCATTGGAATCCACTGGCTGTTAGTTAAGGTGCTGGGTAAATGATTGCCGTTGCCCCCTGTCATGCATTTAATAAGCCGTGATATGTTTATCCTACGTGAGTTTAAAATTCTCTCATTTTTAGTCCATTTATGTTTTTGAACTCCATGGCATTCTGTGACTGGCTGGACGGTGCTTCTAGTGACCTGCTCTGGTGGGAGGTGTTCCTGTCCAGGGCAGGGGTTTGGAACTTGATGATCTTTGAGGTCCCTTCCAACTCTAACCATTCTATTATTCTATGACAGAGAATTCTAAAAGTAAATGTGCCTGTGTGAAAAACATGAATTTCACTGAGTGTCCCCAGTTCTTTTCTTATAAGAACAGCTAGTGATCGTTCCCTGGTTCTTTTATTCATGCCATTCACAGCTTTTTGGACCTCTCAAATACCTGTGCCATGCCTTTATTCCTCTGTTCTATCCAGCTGAAAAGTCCACCCAAATCAGCATTAATATGGTCTTAGTAAGGTGTTATTGCCCTTAATGAGTCAGTAATTTAATATAAATTGAAAAGTCTTTTAGTTCAAATTTCAAGCATTGCATTTTTTTAGTTGCTCTGAGTGTCATAATGTTGTAATGTTCTCTTATTTTTTTACTACTTTGCTATCTTATTTTGTAATCATACCTTTAGGTTTAGTGAATGAGTTTCTTGTGGTCAGAACTGTGGATTGTTGACAACGTGCTTAGACACCATTAAAGAACTTTGGTTAAAGAAATAAAGGAGAGATTTATGCTATCATCAGTTTCCCATCCTTGGTAAGGTGTCCTAACATGCTGTATGCTTACGTGACTAGGTCTCTGGTAAAAGCTGGCATTTCTGCCGAAAGTTACGTGATGTGAGATTTGGAACCCAGTGCTTGCTGTTGATAGGCATTTGGTGCTGTTACTGTGTTTTTAGGAGGCGACAAGGCAGGTACAGCTGCTGTTTTCAAAGAAATAAAATAACTTCGCTTTGGTAAGGCAACTGATAAAGGGTAAACGCAATATCTCTGTTTGTGAGACAACCAAGAGGATTTTTACCTCAGAATCCACTTTTTCCTACAAAGCAGCTTCATTTAAAAAAAAACAGAATACCAGCAGGTACTACAGCACCACAGTAAGGGGTCCGTTACGTGTCAGGGCCGGTAGCCGGGCCACGCTGGACCTCTCAGGCAGTTCAGCCCCTTGGGGCTGCTGCTCACAGGGCTGGTTTGAGCTCTCTGGCAGTGGCTGCTCCCTGCCCTTGCTGTTCCCTTTCTCCTCCTCGATTAGCGCCTGGGTCTGCCCGGTGCTGGGGCTGTGGAGAACCTGCGGTAAGGGTCGCCTTTGCAGCAGCTGGTAATACAGTTGCTGAGCCGTTGGGAAGTGTGGCTGGGAGCAGAGAACGTTGTCATCTGTGCTCCTGTTAGTACAGGGGAAAAGAGTAAAAGCAGGACACACGGTAAAAGAAAATACAATTCTGCTTAATGGATATTAGGGTTTTTAAATCTAATTCAAGGTATTTTTGAAGAAGGGAGTTTGGTACCGTTCTGAAAATAGAACCACAGAATGGTTAGAGTTGGAAGGGACCTTAAAGATCATCGAGTTCCAACCCCCCTGCCCCAGGCAGGGACACCTTCCACCACACCAGGTTGCTCCAAGCCCTGTCCAGCCTGGCCTTGAACCCCTCCAGGCATGGGGCAGCCACAGCTTCTCTGGGCAGCCTGGGCCGGGGTCTCACCACCCTCACAGGAAAGAATTTTTTCAGGTATCTAATCTAAATCTCTTTCCATTTAAAACCATTACCCCTACAGTCCCTGGTAAAGAGTCTCTCCCCACCTCTCCTGTAGCCCCTTCAGACCCTAGAAGGCTGCTGTCAGGTCTCCCTGGAGCCTCTCTCCTCCAGGCTGAACAGCCCCAGCTCTCTCAGCCTGTCCTCACAGCAGAGGTGCTCCATCCCTCTGATCATCTTGGTGGCCTCCGCTGGACCCATTCCACCAGGTCCATGTCCTTTCTATGTTGAGGACTCCAGAGCTGGACATGCTGCTCCAGATCAGGATCTCACAAGTGCAGAGGAATAGAATCAGCTCCAATAATAATTCAAAATAATTTTAATTTTCTGTGCATAAGAATATCTAAATTATAGTAAGAGGGTGTAAATTCATCAAGAATGCATGTTGTAATTTGACTGCATACACAGATCATTGATTTCCTGAACTGATGTCATAGGTACTTGATTTTGTAATTTTCCTCTACTGTATTTCCTATGGCAGAGTGCAGGATTAGTCTGGTACATCCGTTTATTCGTTGAATGCCCGGGCACAATACCAGTGTTATTGTTATTGCTTTACAAATGCTGCGATCTCATGATCTCAGGCGGATGGTGAATGTGTGCCTTCTGTGCTGCCAGACCAAGCCTGTCCTCTGAGATATTTAAATGACGGTGTTTGCTGTTGCGCAATAATTTGCAGGAGAAAGAGGTGCACCGTGTGTGGAGTCTTGGACTTTGAATAGGGTTTTGAAGTCTGACTCTGCTCTGTCCCCTTAAAGCAGGTGGAATGCCAGGATGCCTTGGAAGCAGCAGCTCGGGCGGAGGGCTTGCCACTGGACCCCTCTGTGCACTCCCAGCTGAGGATGCTGGACCAAGAGCATCACAAGGGCAAATACCACCATGGCCTGAGCGCCCTCAAACCCATACGGACGACTTCCAAGTGAGTCTGTAGGCTACCAAAGAACTGATGCAGGACTCACTTTTCAAACCAGTTGCAAAACCAGATTGCAGCTGTAGGTGTGCTGAATGATGCTGGAAACAGTAAAATTTGTTTAGCAAGAGTGACCGGGCTGGTACTCTCTGGTACTGTCACCCGGGCTAGTACTCTGAGTACTGTCAACGAGAGGAGGCTTTCTCTTTCTTGGGGGTTTGCAATTCTCTTTCCTTTTTCATTTGTTTGTGAATTTTTTTCTTTTAGACACCAGCATCCTATTGATAATGCCGGGCTTTTTTCCTGCATGACCTTCTCCTGGCTCACTCCACTGGCCCACAGAGCATACAAGAAAGGGGAGTTGTTTATGGATGATGTGTGGTCTTTATCAAGGCACGAGTCTTCAGATGTCAACTGTAGAAGGTAGAGACATGTTGTTACTTACTATTTTTTTGTTTCCTCCTCTTTGTACATTAGTTCATAGGGAGTGAAATGTTATTGCCCTAGAAAAGTGGCACTGATATTTTGTTCTGCCTTTCTCAGAATAGTGGAACGAATTTAGTTTTATCGTTCTTACATGACTTCTTCCTGCTGCATTGTTTCTGTACTCTTGCTGATATCAGTCAACTGGGAGGATTCTGTCTCCAGGAGTGTTTTGCAATTGTTTTGCCTCTTTTTGCACATCTTTAAACTATTTTTAATAAAACACAATTTCTGAAGGCTACGCTGGAAAAAATCTTGAGCTAAACTAATGGAATGCAATACTGACCATAGCAAGGAGGTTTGAATATGGGCCAGGTCTCGCAATCAGGCTGAGCTTTTATGGCTAATGAGAATTTTTCAGGTTTTACTCCACAAACCTTCTCTCAGATCAGCTAGGAAAGACTGTGACAAGTCAGTGTATTAAGATTGCCAAAGAGACTCCAGGCAAAAGTCCTTTTGTTTTTCATCCATCTCTTCTATCGAAGTAACCCCGCATAGATATTTTAAGATGCAGGTATTTCTCTTTGCCTCCTAGAATGTACCATGTATTTATCTATCTTGATAGCTAGTACTTTTTGTTGCTTTGATCTAGGAAAAGCTTGGAATTTTCACAGAGGTACCTATGAGATTGTACCTTATCTCACGGTGAAAAACATCTAAGAGGAGGCTTCTGTTTTTCTCAGGCTGGAGAGATTGTGGCAGGAAGAACTGCAAGAAAGTGGGCCTGATGATGCTTCTCTCCGGAGGGTTGTGTGGATTTTCTGCCGCACCAGGCTCATCATTTCCATAGTGTGTTTGATGATCACGCAGCTCGCGGGTTTTAGTGGACCAGTAAGTAATATCCATCCTTTTTTTAACAACCCCAGAGGGCACCATCTCATGGCCAACTGTAAAATCTTAAGGTTTCATTGCAGAATCTCTGAAATGTTTTGACTAGCTAGAAATTTTGGGGCAAAATTCCAGAGTGATAAGATAATCTGAGAGAGGTTTCCTACAGCTGATGGATCAGTTGCTGAATGCCGAGGCCAAGTTCTTGGAGAAGGGAGGGGGAGTTTAGATCTTGGAGGAAATGCACACTTGGTTTTTCCC
>VXBW01004986.1:12337-48016 GCA_013400375.1 Thinocorus orbignyianus
CTTCAAGAAGTGGAATGGAGCAATATCATTAGAGCACTGCTTAAAAACTGCCATGAGCAGGTCTCGAGAAGCCTGTGGCTAGAGTCTTTACTGATCCTACAGAGAACGGTCAGAGAGGTTTGGTGTAGACGTGTGAAGTGTGTTGCTGCCTGTAGGAGCTGCTGCTTTGTGTGGCTGTGGGTGTAATGACAATAACAACGTACGGGACTTGACATTCACACCGTTTTTTGTCGCCTGTCTGTTGCACGTGCTGTGCAGTTGAAATTTTGACTAAATTTATTCTCTACACATTTCCCTTGAGGAGTAGGAGCAGTATTACTGCTAGTAGTACATGTTTCAGTGTGCTGGTAAGCTGAAGGTTCATTTCTTGGGTAAGTACACTTGGGTGCACTCTGTTAGGTGAAGTGTCTTTTTGAAATGTTTTCTTGCTTTTAAATTTCTTATCAGAATGATGTTCTGCTTTTTAAGCCTTTTTAAAGTTTGCCTTGTTTCATGTGATGTGAATAACAATAAATGTTTCTGTGGTACTATTTTCTTGGTAATAATTTGTAGTAGCTTGTATTATAAAATACACGAACGTACTTTGCTAGTTAACAATAAAGCGTGATTAAGGTTTTATCAGCACAAGTGTTCCCCAAGAAGAGCTTCTGTCACTGTTTCACTCCAGGGCTTTAGTAGCTGTTTTTATCTTTAGCAAAGAACTTGCAGCAGGGTTGCTCCTAATCTCTGCTGCATGATTTTCCCAGTTTGTCTCAGCTGAAGTGCTGAATGAGAGGGAGTGTGAGGGGAAGGAGGAAAACAAAGCAGCCTGAGGAGGCTGGGGGCTAACAGTGCAGTCAAGGCTCTATTTGGGTCATTTAAAATTATCTGTAGACATTGGCCTGTTTACAGGCAACCTTAGTCATTTATCTGAGTAAGGAACCGTTCCCTTTTGATTCCATCATTTGTCTTGAAAAATAAGTCTTTACCATCCCTCCTCCCTGCTTTTAGAAATGGCGTGTCTCGTGGGTATGCCTGTGCTGTCTCCTTAGAAGGATCAGTGCTTTCTTGAATGGCTGCACCCTTTCAGGCACCTGAAGGTGGAAAAGGAGATCAGGAAAAACACTTGACTTGACCTCACGTATTGGGGAAAATTATAAAAATGGAGTTAAACGCTCTATTAAATTGAAAAATTTCAATGGAATGTCTGTGATGCTGAAATGCCAACCAACAGCTGTGGCTTTGCTGATGACTGTTGTCATGGTTATAACTGGAAAGGCTTTGTTGCAGATGTCCTGTGTGGGGCTTTTGTGGTATCAGATAGATCCTTCAAGGGTCTTCCTCTTTTTATTATTTTTTTAATTTTTTTTTATTTTAACAAATTCTGCATTGGGCACAGCATCAAACCCCGTGAGCTGCTGAACCAGCTGCACGTGTCAGGCTTCCTCACAATGGCCATCACAGCGTGCCAGCGTAGGGGCAGTGCTCTCTGTCTCCCGTGGGTGTTAGCTGCCATTCGGTCAGCTACCAAAACTTTCAAGTTGGGGTCAAGGAGCAAAGAATTGTTTTTGATGACAAAAGATAACCAGTTTAACTCCAGGTCTGAACAAGGTACCTATTGGCATCTGTTCAGAGCTCTTCTTTCAGTTGGGGAGGTGGGGAGGCTGGCAGAGTTAGTGGAGGAGAGCTTGTTGGCTCAGTTGCTGGAGGGGGAGTGGTAGCTGCTGGAGTTCAGTTTCCCAGGGTCCCGTTGGCTCCAGCTGCAGCTGCCCCGTGGCGTGGTGCCTGCGGCAGGGGTGCCAGCGCTGCAGTGGGACCAGTGACAGAAGCTGTTCTTTAGAATTTTCAGGATGGCTGTTTTCTGCGTCAGAATGAGACAGTCCTGCTGGGCAGAGCCAACGCCAAGAGCGAAGGTAAGGTAATGTTTATTCAATGGGAATGCTTAAGACAGCCCAGCAGCTGGTACCAGCTACTGCCGTGGTAGTCACAGGAGTCCCTTTCCCCCCATCAGCTTGAGTTCTAGTTTTTGTGCTGTAACTTCCTTAATTTTGTAAATAACTTTATGCTGGATCCTTGTCATTAAACTAGTTTGAATTTAAATAGTTTGTGTTCAGATGTAAATGTTACTTTTGTGTGACTTTTTTTCCCTTCCCTTTTCAAAATTCTTTAATCTGCTGTTTCCTCTTTTCTTTCTTCTGGGGGAAAAAAAAAAAGTTTTAAAAAAATGGGGGATATAATGTAAGCTGGTCTCTTATTTCATCATGGGAAATGCTGAATCTATAAAATAGTGCTGAAATATTGCACTAAAAAGTTTTGGGAGGATTGAGACCCCAGGAAACATCTGCTATCTTTAAACATCCTTTCTTGGAGACTTTCAGCACTGCTGTGGTGTGCGAGAAAATGCTTGCAGTCTGCGACCATGCTGAGTTACAGCCCGTGAGGAAAAAAAGGGGATTCTCACCCCGCTTGCTCAGTGACTCGGTTGCATATCTTGGATTGAATCCTGGAAAAAAGAAGTCAGTAATCTCCTTAGTAACTGCAAACCAACTGTATGCAGTTGCGGTCCAAACAGTCCACAGTCGATGTAAAATTAGGTCCAAGTAAGGAGAGAGTTGGAACGCAGTAGATGTGTGAATGTGGGCTCCTCACATTTGTTCAGGGACCGGTGTGTAAATTTTCTCAGTGGCCATTCTAGACCCCGGTGGACACCTGGCTTTAATTCACGCCTGTGAAAGCTAAAGAGCAAAATTATTGACAGCATGTTTCCTTGGTTCTGACATGCAGAATTATTTTCCTCAGAACAGATGAATTTGATCTTTTTTTTTTTTTCCTGCTATTTGATACTGGGCTATAGCTATCAATACCTTTGCTGAAGTAGTGGGGTTTTGGTTTTTTAACTCTTTCTTCAAGCTATACAGAACTCTTATTTGCAAAACCCGGTTTAGCCAAGAGGACTTCAATGGACTATGATGTGAAAGGCTTCTCAAATACTTTCTTTGGTCTCAGGTTATTTTTGTTGCTTCTTATTGTGGGCAAAGGTATTTCTCTGCTCTGTACTAGCATATCTTAAAGCATCATTTGTTGAAAAGCTCTCTAGGAAGCCTTTTTCTGTCTTTAAAGCCTTACTGTAAGATACCTCTTAAACCAGATTTCAGAATTTGTGCAGCCTTAGAAGTCTCCTCGCAAGTTTGACTTCCTTTGGACTTCATGAACAAATACGGTTCTGTTTTTGTATCTTCATAATTTTGTGTATAGTTTCGAGTCTGGTTTATGTTAGAGGCTAAGACTGTTAGATATTAGTCCTTTATAACAATCCTGTATGTGCAGACTGTATGTTTATACAATGATCTACCTGTTGTACAGTGTTTTTGAGATGTTACCATTTAAGATGGCACTTTTATTTCAAATAAAAGCCTATTGTTTCTCAGTCAATAGTATTTAATACTGCTGGTGATTGTGAGTTGTATGATGTTATACTGTGCCGTTGGACCACAAAGAGCTGGAGGCGGGAAGTGGTGGTTCTGGGGGCTGTCCTTTCTCTGCAGGTGATGTTTGAAATGTGATTCCCGAGGTAAAGTGTTTGTTTCTGGGGGGAGAGGGCATGGGGAGGGATCGAATGGTTAATTTTTTGTTTTTTTTTTTTTTTTTTCTTCTCTCCCCTGTCCCCAATGATTTGTGGTATTGCATACCCTGTGCTTTCTGCTTGTTTTTTTCTTTACTATTAAACTGCCGATGTTTATTTCCAGGAATGTTTTGCAAATGTCCTTCTCACTCTTCCCCTCTACAACTGTAGGTACATTGTTCCTTTTTATCAAATAAGCACGTTTGAAGCAAACCAAAGATAAAATAAAAAAGGTCTTAATGTCACATAAAGGAATGTTTCTTAATGTGCGCAGATGTATAAGTAGTGACTATATTTTAAAACTCTTCTATATGATAATGCATTGCTTTCAGCTAACTGACAGATTTATGTTAAGTTAGAAGACACGGAGGATTAGAAGCGTGCTGCAAGGAATATGGTTCCAAATTAAACTCTCTTTACTTACTAAATTTGACTCAGTGCTTGGCTCTCAGCAGGGCTTTGTGTTACAGTACTCCTTGTATTCACACCTTTTACTTCTAGAAAGAAGATGCTCTCTATTTCAAATGGCTCTTTTAAAAGCAAAGTAGCCTACTTATTTCTAACTTAACATAAAGTTGTTGCATGGTCCTCTGGGGTGATGGGGTGTTCATGCCAGCTTGCATTTCTTCCTGTAGGCATTCGTTGTGAAACATCTTTTGGAGTACACCCAGCAGAGTGAGTCCAACCTGCAGTACAGCTTGTTTTTAGTTTTTGGCATCTTTATGACGGAAATAGTGCGATCTTGGTCCCTTGCACTAACCTGGGCTTTGAATTACCGCACGGGGGTCAGACTGCGTGGAGCGATCTTGACAATGGCCTTTAAAAAAATTCTTAAGCTGAAGAACATCAAGGAGAAGTCTCTTGGAGAGGTAAGCTGCAGCATCAGTTTGAAACCACAGAGTGAAAATGGATTTGCAGTATGTTCCTTTGAGAATTAACTGTGCCTTAAATCTGAATAATCTCTTTTGTGTATTTTTCAGCTCATAAATGTTTGTTCCAATGATGGTCAGAGGATGTTTGAAGCTGCAGCAGTTGGCAGTTTGTTGGCTGGAGGCCCTATTGTGGCCATCTTAGGAATGGTTTATAATGTGATTATTCTGGGTCCAACAGGCTTCTTGGGCTCGGCTGTCTTCATCCTCTTCTATCCAGCAATGGTGAGTTGGAAAGAGTTACGACTTACTTTGTTTTCATTAGGTCAGACACGTGTAGTTCTGAATAGCAGGCATTGAAACGTGCTAGATTAAGCCCATTTACGGCACTGCATGTTATTGAAGGTGTATCTGAAAATGGGATATGAAGCAGAAATTTGGAAACATGAAGTTAAAAAGGATAAAAGAAAATTAGAAAGTGGAAATAGGGAAGCTGATAGATTTAACTGAGATAAATATGCATGGCTAAATGAAACTGTGGAATGATCAGGTGCGTGTGGTCGAGGTTGGAAAGGCATGGGGCTGGGCTGGTGTGCTGGAGCTCAGTGCTGCAGGAGCACACCACGCTCCATTTCAGCAAAAGATGTGAGAAGCACCACACCACGGAGAGGGCAGTTACTGCTGGCCCCGACTTCTGCTGAGCTGTGAGATAGGCTAGTCCGAGCCAAAATACCCTGCGAGACTGCTGAAGATTTGTCTCCGTGTTCATAACATACATTTTAAAAAGCAGGGAGACTGAATGTTCTGAGGTCCACTTCAGACAAATTTATCTGGCCAACAGTAGGAATAAACTAATGGGAATTATATTTTCAAGAGGGGAATGAGGAGTGAAGTTTGATCGTCTTTTCCAGTTCTTTTCAGCGGCCCTTCTGTATTGATGGGGCCTCCAGAAGACATTGCAGGACTATGGAGGGCAGAGAGATAAAAGCTTTCTAAAGTAGTGGGTTAGTTTTGAATTTCAGGCCAGGAATGGAATTGGTGTAAGAGCAGCAGATGCTTAGAAACACGTGAACAACTCCTTAATTTTAGATTGGCTTGGTAAAAATGTTAAAACTGTTTTACCACCTTCATAGCACTGGCACATGGCAGACACTGACCTGGCTGCGCTCACTAGCACAGCCCAGCTCTGCTCTTTGGCTTGTGGAACCAGGTTAAAGGTTGGATAAAATGGGTCATCTTGGTGTGTCTTTTGCTGGCAGGGTCTGTAGTCTTTGTGCTTCAGAAGCTTTAACACATCTGGTACTATTCGATGTTCTTTTTTTCCCAAATTTTTGTTTTTGTTGAACCTTGCTATCATGAGTCAAGTGCTCAGTGCAGGTGGAGTGGGAGGGTGAGGAATAGTGCTTCTGGCCTGACATTCCCATTAGAACCAGTTGCCTTGCCCCATTCCCGAATCCCTTTTCCCCATTCAAATCAGCTTTCTCTGGTAATCGGAGTTGGATGTACTTGCTCTCCTTGAGTTGCCATTGGTGTTGCACGGTGTTCCTTTTGTTTCAGATGTTTGTATCGCGCCTCACAGCTTACTTCAGAAGAAAGTGTGTATCAACAACAGATGAGCGTGTGCAAAAGATGAATGAAGTTCTTAATTACATTAAGTTCATCAAAATGTATGCCTGGGTCAAACCGTTTTCTCAGAATGTTCAAAGTGAGTTCACACAATCTGTAAATGTTCCCTCTTCTGCAGATGCCCCCTTGCTTAGTGCCCTGCTGTGTCCTCCTGCCTTTGCCCCGTAGATGCCGGTGTATGGGCCGTGCAGTAGCACTGCCACCCGCCAGCCTTCTGCTGCTCTGCGCCACGGGCTGGACAGACAGACCTGCTTCTGCCCTCTCTCCTGGCATAAGGGTGTCTGTGGCTTGGCACTCGTCTTCCATTCTTAAATTTTGTTCTGTTTTTTATCATTTGACAAATGTGCTGGCTGCTCCATTTTTTAAGTAAGAAGACCTCTGTTCTTATGGAGATGTACAGACCATTGTAGTTTGCTTCTTTGTAACTGCAGTCTTTATAACAAGGTATATAATGTGATAAAAGCTAAGGCGTAGAGTTAGGCCTCTCTTACTCCGTGTTTATAGTGTTATGGTCTGTTACGGTCACATCCCCGGAATCATATTCCACGTGTGGTGCCTCCTTTGTGTTTCTAGAAATCCGTGAGGAAGAACGTAAGATCTTGGAGCGCGCGGGCTACTTCCAGAGTATCACTGTGGGGGTGGCCCCCATAGTTGTGGTCATTGCCAGCGTGGTGACCTTTTCTGTCCACATGATCCTCGGCTATGATCTTACAGCAGCTCAGGTAACTTAGTGCACGTTGAAAATACTCTTTGCAATGTTGTGACGGCAGCTTTTTTGCTAACCCTTTTCTCTTCGGCGTATGTCTTGCTCTGTGGCCATGCTGTGCCTCGCTCGCAGAAGCGAACGCCTGGTGGCTGTGACCACAACTGGAGTCTCAGATCTTGCACAAAATGCTCTTGGTGCTGTTTCAGTCCTGACCTTGCCCAGAGCGTGTTGTGAGGTGAATGTAAACCAGAGCTCCCGTTCGCTCTTCAGACAGGACATGGGGGTTGCTGGATGTTGTTGTTTTACCGTGTGCTTGGATGCAAACAGCCCAAATCTGTCTTAAACTGGGATTTGAACATGAGTGTTCACAAGGAATAGGCTAATGCCGACTTTGCTGCTTTCGGTAGACCTACAAACACTGAAGATGTCTGCCTTGGTTTGTTAACAAGCTCTGGAAAAAGAGTTGGCTAGATCTGCTGTTTTCTGTGGTTTGACAATGTGTTGAATATGAAATGGTTATTCTTGGACCCTGGGTCTTTTCCATGGCTTTGAATGGCTGCTATGACAAGTCAGCTTTTGGAAGGTTGGAGCCGTTGCATCTGCATGTGATTCTCTTTCTTGTCTCATTTTCAGGCGTTCACAGTGGTGACTGTCTTTAATTCAATGACTTTTGCTCTGAAAGTAACACCTTTCTCCGTGAAATCTCTCTCGGAGGCATCTGTTTCTGTTGACAGATTTAAGGTAAGCAGTCAGCTGACCTTTTCAGTTCTAACTGTAAGTGTCGGGGATGTATGTGTATCGTAGATGCTGAGGGAACGCTTGGAAGGTAATGTTATACTGACTGAGGAGCTTGTTTTTTTTATACTTAGCACTCCAGATTATTGGATTCTGCAAAAGAAATTAAAATCTAATGAAGGAATGTTAGAAGTTTAAGATAATACCAGTGTGCAAGGCAAAATACTCTTATTTAATGCTTTTAGGATTTTGGTGTTGGCCACTCTAAGACACAAACACAGAATACAGGGCCAGACAGCTCACAGCATGAAAAGACAGCGCATCGTATCTGCAATGAGATTTAATGCTTTGCTGGTGACGCTCTTTCTGGAAATGCCATGCATTACCTAGGCAGCTTGGCACAAACCAGTAGACTTTTCTTTCTAGTCATGAAAAACTGAGGTTTTGTATTTCCAGACCAAATTGACTAACTGAAACTCGACTATTTGAGTAAAATGCAGTTGCGGTCTCATGAAACAGAATCTGCAGCAGGACATTAGAACCCTTATAACAGACAGTCCTGTCTCATCCTTTAGTCCCTCTGCAGTGAATACGCTGTGTGTATTTCAGTATGAACTCAGAGGTCAGGCTCTTGTCTTGTCTGGAAGACAATAGTACATTGCATAAATTTCCAAGTAGGGTTCCACAGACATTGACAGATATGTAAATACTGTTTAATGCATTCATGAAACACATCTGGGTGTGAGAAGGATGGGGTCTGCAAATGGTGTTCAGATCCCATTGCTTTTGAGCAATTTTTTTAGTCACCCTAAATCAGACTTTCTTACATCCAAATGCACTGAAGGGAGTTTTGTAGGGGTAGAGAAGGAGAGGGGAAAGAGAAATTGTAATATCTCCCAATTTGACCTTAAACGGTGTAATCTATGTAGGGAGTGTAACACAAGGTGAGGATACTCTAACATCACAGTAAAAATGTACCTAACTTTTTGGCTCTGTACGTGAGTATGAGCTTTCTTATGAATATATGATTCGGGCAAGTGTAAATAAGGCTGAGAATTGAAAACTTTTGATCACGTAAGGCTTCTTATTTCCAAATATAAACTATATAAATGGAAAACCTTTTATTCTGTAATTAAACTGTGTGAAAGATCTCTTCTTAATCTGTGTTGACTATAAGTACTGATGGATGTGGTGGAAGAGGTGATACAGTGGACTTAATGGCTTACTTCTTATTGTCAAGCAGCCCGAGATAGGTCAGCTCAATTTGTGCGAGATTACTTTTTCCCAGCAGAAAAGTTGAAGGGGAAAGAATGAAGTTAAAAGTCATTCCTTCTCCTTCAGTAATGAGTTGGTGTACAGGACAAATCATTCACATTTCTTCATAGTGGCTGCTTCTTCTGTAGAATCATAGAATGGTTTGGGTTGGAAGGGACCTTAAAGATCATCCAGTCCCACCCCTTGCCATGGGCAGGGACACCTCCCACCAGACCAGGTTGCTCAATGCCCAGTCCAACCTGGCCTTGAACCCCTCCAGGGATTCCCATATATTCTACTTCTGTGTTTTAAAGCTGGAAATGACAGAGCTGCATTTTCAAACACTTGGAATAAGTAACGTTGCATGCAAAGTATTGCAGTTCTGTAAAAGTCTCAGTGTATCTACATGCTTCCACTGCATCTAGGAATGCCCTGGCCACTGAGCACGCCTGGAGTTAGTTGACACTAATGAGCTACCTTTTGCTCTTCAGCTTCCTCCTACTGTATAGCCTGATGTGTTTTGCTGCGTGAGTGTGCCATAGGCTTGTCTCCCAGTCTTGATCAGGTGTCTCATCTTTACACCTCTCTCACAACTCCTATCAGAGTTTATTTCTAATGGAAGAGGTTCATATGATAAAGAAAAAACCAGCCAGTCCTCACACCGCGATAGAGGTGAAAAATGCTACCTTGGCTTGGGACTTCTCCCACGCCAGCGTCCAGAGCTCACCAAAGTTGACCCCCAAAGTGAAAAAAGACAAGAAAGTCACCAAGGGCAAGAAAGAGAAAATGAAGCTAGAGAATGAGGGACAGCAAGCTGTGCTGGCAGAGCAGAAGGGCCATCTTCTGGTGGACAGTGATGACCATCCTAGCCCTGAAGAGGAGAACAAAGTCATCCATCTGGTTAACCTTCGGCTTCAGAGGACTCTCTACAACATTGACTTTGAGATAGAAAAGGTAAGAGAAGAGAGGAGGAAATCTGAGCTTTCAAAAGGCCTCATTTTTAGCTGTCCCTTGGCGTAGAGCACTGTGTATTTTTGCATGAAGTGGAGCATGTTGCTTTTGTGCACTCCTGTAATATCCATGGTAACTGCAGTATCCAGGATGCAGTGTCTGACCTTGATGTAAATGGCTGTGCCGTTCTAGCCAGCCAGATCTCTGCCAACAGCCCGGGAAACCCCTGAAGGCTGTGCCACTTTCACATCCTGCATCTTGCCAACATGCTCTCGGTGCAGCATGTGAGCCATTGGGCTTAAAGAATCGGCAGGGCACCAGGGAGTTGGGTGGGGAATTGGTGGATGGTGTATTCCTGCAACCATTGGACAATTTGCAGGGTTACAGCTGCATTCTGGGTCAGCATTTCAGGTGATTAGGTGTTCTAATGGAGCATAACAGTGCTTTTCACTGAGGGTTTTGCAATTTTCTTCCTTGACAGATTTTGTACAGGGGAAAAACACACAGATTTTCAAGAACTTAGAAACAGGTGGAGTCCTCGTTCTGAGATGGGTAAAAGCCAGTAAAATGTCAAAGCATTGAACTTAATACATGACATCTTCTACAACTGTAGAAGTTTTGTGGCCTGGCACTTGATGCTGTAGTAACGGGATCCATGCATTTATCAGGATATTTATGGTTAAATTGTCTCCTGTAGTCATAAGTAAAGCAATAGTTTAAGCTGTTTTAGACAATTAAACTGCTGTATTTTAAACTTTTGAGAAAGTTGCATATAGTTTAAAAAATATCCTTGTAAAAAGAGTACACAGTTAATTAAAAATGTAAAGACCAGTTTACTACCAGAAGTTTGTAAATGAGAGAAGGGCAGCAACACAACGCACGAGGGAGCTATGGACTTTCTGTTCACTTTACCCTTTTTTACAAAAGGAACAAAAATAGTTTTGGTGAATCCATTGTTTAATGTGGGTGTCAACCCATCCATTTTATTGCAGAGAAATGCTTCAAAAGGACTGGGTTCTAGCTTACTCTTGGTATGTGTTCCTTAGCCTACATCTCATAGGCCGTGAGTTTTACTTGACACACGTACTCCAAATTCTTTTGGAGTTTGGATGGTTTGGAGTTCCTTTGGACAGTTTTCTTTCCATCTTTCCTTATCACTCCCAAAACCATCTTGGTGCAATTGTTCAGGCAGGCCTCTGTGTTCCTGGCTGAGTGCGGCTGTGTCAGGCTCAGTCAAAGGGAAGCTGATCTTAAAATGTGTTTGTTTTCATCTGGGAAGTTGATTCAGTTTTAGTCCACTGCAGGATACCATTCACTCTTTATTATTTCAGAGTTAAAACACTGACCGTTTTGCTTTTTTCTGTCTGTTACGTTTCTTTTTCAGCTGTCACTAATGTCCATCTGTCCCCTCTGAGGTATTAAAGGTAGTCCAAATTCTGAAAGGGATGGAGAATATAAGAAATGAGTACTATAATTATTTTTATTTTCTGTGTAGGGAAAACTTGTTGGAATTTGTGGCAGTGTGGGGAGTGGAAAAACTTCTCTTATCTCAGCGATTTTAGGACAGGTGAGAAATTCTGTTTTGACTGCTTCTGCTCTCCTCTTACCTACCTCCCATTTCACATATTTGGAATCTGTAGAAGAAAGTCTAAAATTCTAAACATGGAATAGCATAATTTCAGTTTCTCTCTAATTTCAGATGACCCTGTTGGAGGGAAGCATTGCAGTGAATGGGTCATTTGCATATGTGGCCCAGCAGGCCTGGATTCTCAATGCTACACTTCGGGACAACATTCTTTTTGGCAAGGAGTATGATGAAGAAAGGTTTGTCAGAACTGTTTGCTGATTTTCATGAGAGCTTAGTAACTCTTGGCCCAAGTGTGGGAAAATTTAGTGCAGAGTGTGCTGCAGCTAAAGCCTACGGATCCTTTTAGAGTCTGCCTTTAAGCCTCTGTTAAGTCTCCCCTGAGAGCCTGCGCCTCTTTCCTGTGGTCACCCTGACTGGTGGCTGTGGTGGCTCATCGCAGTCAGGGCTGTCCCTCCTGCAGAAGTCCTCTTTGACCTCTGCTTGATCAGCTGCCGTGGGGCAGCACAGAAGGGGCGTTTGCTCTTGCTGTCCTGCCCTTGACCTCTTTAAACACAGCAACTCCTGTTTGCAGTGTACAAATGGGGCTTTCCCCTGGCGGGGACCTTCCCTGTGGCCTGTGCTGGCCATCCTGGGAAAGAAGTTGCCTCCTTACCTTCACAGAACTTCAGGAGGAGGTGGTTAATTATGATCCTCAGTTTCCTCGTGGAAATCCAAGGCAGATCACTTGTTTTGGGCTGCTGAAATGTCTGCCCTTAGTGAAGAAAGTAAGATAATGCTGTAATAGCTAGATTATTGGGGAAAAACCCCCGGTGTTCTTACTACTAATCTAATTGTTCTTTAGATACAATACGGTGTTGAATGGTTGCTGTCTAAGGCCTGACCTAGCCATCCTTCCAAATGGGGACCTGACAGAGGTATGCATTTTGCTTACAATAAACTAATTAGTAGATGAAGAAAAGTATGGTTTTGGTTTGTTGGACTAGACTGGAGTGAGGGAAATATCATTCTGGAATGCATGTAAGCCAAGCCGTCGGCCTTCTTCAGCTTATCAATGCAGACCCCAGGCTATCCAGAGTTGTGCCGTGGGTTTTGACTCAGGTATTGACAGTTTGGGAGTTTTTCATTTTGTTGTAAATTTAGATGCCTTACCTGCTTGAACTTGGTTTAAAATAGCTAAGAAACAAGCATGGCTATGTTAATACAAAACAACTAGGAAAAGACTACTGCTACATTTGAAATGTATTAACCTTGAGTTTGAACCTGTAACACATTTCACAAAAAAGTGGATACCTTCGCTGTAGCACATATATATATATATATAAACAATACATAATATGTGTGTGTATGTATATATAAAAAAAACACATTATAGTCTACTTTGCTCTGGTGACCTCTTGAGCTCTGAATACCTGTGTGCACAGTGCTATAGAAACAGAATGATGAGTGTGTGTCTGTGCAGATCGGTGAACGCGGGGCGAACCTGAGCGGAGGACAGCGCCAGAGGATCAGTCTGGCTCGAGCCCTGTACAGTGACAGGAGCATTTACATCCTGGACGACCCCCTTAGTGCCTTAGATGCTCATGTTGGAAATCACATTTTTAACAGTGCAATAAGGAAGCACCTGAAGTCAAAGACTGTCCTTTTCATTACTCATCAGCTTCAGGTACTACATCTCTCATGCTTTTTTTTTTTTTCAAACTTTCTTGAAATGCTTTTTAGTCGTCTTAATTCTAGAAATTTCTATGCCCTGACCTGCTGCAGCACGTGCTGTCTGTCTGTATGATGCATGGTTAACATTTACAAACTAGGTTTGCAAATTTACACTGAGACCAGTCTGTTTATTTGATACCAATGCTGCTGGGTGTCTGATTGGGACCGGTAACACTGGGCTAAAGAAAATTTATCGGAGAAATAAATAGCTTGTTCAAAAACACTTTTGCTAACTTGCTATAAAGTTAGTTCATCGCATCAAAAAACACTCATTTTATGTAAGTAAATCAGAATTGATGTACTCTGAGATTATTTTTTTCAGTATTCCTTGTATAGAAATGAGTTAGCATATCAATGTTTGCAGTGTCTAAATATCCTGAATTGTGCCTTCTGTAACAGATTGGTTTTGATAGAAGGTAAATACTTTGTATTTGTGGAGAGTGAGAGTAATTGTGGACCTCTAATCAATACAGGACCTTTAAAAATCAGATGCTTGTTATGTGGGAAGAGGCATGTTGTGTGTAAATGTCTATCAATTACTGGAAAGCATTGTGTAGGAGTGTTTTTGATTATCGGGCGTAACAACAGAGACTTGTTCTGTTACCTGAAACAGAAGCTCTCGAAACCACAAGCAGTTTAGAGAGGAGATATCCACAAATCTAGCACACCTTAGCAGGGACATTCACCTGTTAGTTATACACAAAAGATTCTCGTTATTCCACCTCCCTAACGCGTAACTCCAGCTGAACCAACGCACTCATTAGGATGACCCAACAGCCCTATTGCACATGTGTATTAAACTTTGCAGCATCTGCAAAACACTCCTGCGCAAGTGTTTGCTCCTTGGTGGCTGTTTGGGTGGGGACACCCTTCCTCACATTATAAGGTATTGAGTCATCTCAGGACAGTAAAAGTTTACTGTAAGTTTGCCAATTTCTTGGGGATTATAGGGATGTTCCTTGAAGCAGCCACAGCTCTGTCTTAATTGGTAGAGGAGCACATACTTTGACACGTGAGAGAACCTTCACGTGATTAACTAGTTCTTGTTATCCCATCCTTATCACTATCAGCTTGGTGACCAGCAATTTGCTCACACAGTAAGAAGCTCAGTAATTAACTTGTTTTAGTTAGCACATGGTTATATACAAAGCGGAGGCCTGCCTTTGGTAACAGTTCTTACTGACATTTTCTCCAGTATCTTGTTGACTGTGATGAAGTGATCTTCATGAAGGAAGGCTGCATCACCGAGCGAGGAAGTCATGAGGAACTGATGAATTTAAATGGGGACTATGCAACTATTTTCAATAACCTACAGCTGGGAGAAACACCGCACATTGAGGTACTTTGTTTATTTAAAAGCGCTCTGAATGTTGACTTCACTGGTGAGCCAAATGACATAGTTGGAAGATGGGAAAATGGCTCTGGATGTTTGTGTGTTGATCAGACCAATAGGTTTCCTGTATAATAATAAGTGCTTCATAAGCACTTTTTATTTGCAGTCACAGTTTGTATTTAGGGGATGCATAGTAGAGAGGGCTCTGCCAGTGAGCTCATGAGTTGAACATGAAAGTAATGTACTGTCTCCTCTGGTGATGCTCAGAGCAGGAATCTCGTTGTTTCCTTTACTGGGCACCTCACTTCCTAATTTACCTCCAAATTAGCACAGACCCAGACCCAGCTTTGTGTAAAAAAGTTGTTACCGGTTTGTTACCTTTTCACACAGGGTGAGACTGAGGCACAGCAAAAGCTGTACAACTTGTTGAAGGTTAGATGTGGCAGTATTCTGAAAATGTAGCTGAAAAATGCTTTGTTTTGGTGGGTTTTGAGGAAAAAAAAATAATGTTGCTCGACACTGAAACAATTGCTGTAGATTCAAACTTGGATTTGTGCTCTAACATTTTAGTCAGTGGAAAAATGTGAATCTAGAAAATAACAAGAACCATTCAGTAGGGCTTGCATTTAGGTTTTCAGGAATTTAATTTTCCTACCTTTTTCCTGTTTGCTTCCTGAAATTATTCTTTGAAGTTTAAGCAAATTTGCTTCTTTTTATTTGATTATGATTTACTTTTGTGTGCATTTTCTTTTAGTAAGAAGCGATTAAAAAGCGCATCAGCAGTTTATTTTTTATGAGACAAGAGGCTCCTTATTCACAAGTTGCAGACACACAAAAAATGTTTCTGAAAAGGCAGCATTGTGCGATAAATACATAGGTATAGAAGGTGCTTGATGTAGTTTTCTCGTGGGAGATGTTAGTGAAAGAAGCAGAAGAGTATGATGCATTGTTCTGCATATCCTTTCTGGGGCATGAAGATTATAGTTCTGCCATTTTAAGACTAATGGACAGTCAACATGAGATTCTCCAGTCTCTGTGCCTGGCTGACCTTCGCTGTCTCTCTGTAAACACTGACTCGTGGAAGGAGTGTTATTTTGCATTCCCTGTGGGATAAGAAAAAATGGATGGTAAAGTTAGATTCTGTGTGGTTTGGCATGTATGACACGCCTCTTCTCTCATAAAGTGTGGGAAAATGACCCTGAAGATGGTGGTGGTGGGGGGTCAGTTAATGTGGGCTGTCTCCGAACAGGTAGAACTTCCATTTTTGGGAGATGGCTGGATTTAGAACAGTAATTGTGTGTGCAGTTTAAGTTTGAACATTTGCTTTCTGGGAGACCAAATTAAGCAGATTTCTTTTTTAGAGGCATTTCATGAGAGCTTTCTTAAGTGAAGTACTAGGGTGTCTGCAAGGAAAAAAAGCCTCTAAATAAAATAGTGAGCTGTTTTTACAAGGCACGGGGGGGGTTGTATGTTTTTCTCAGTCTCAGGCATGTCATTCCTCAACCATTTATGCTCATGCTGATTCTGGAATGATGCTCGTTCACTGATTCTGAAAATCAACCTTGCACACTACCGGTACAGATTAGTAGCAGTTCAGATTAATAAAGTAGGAGAATGTAATCCACCAGAGTTGGTGGTCATCCATAATTATAATGGAGTTAATATATAGAGTCATAGACTGGTTAGAGTTGGAAGGGACCTTAAAGATCATTGAGTTCCAACCCCCTGCCCTGGGCAGGGACACCTCCCACCACACCAGGTTGCTCCAAGCCCCATCCAGCCTGGCCTTGAACCCCTCCAGGCATGGGGCAGCCACAGCTCCTCTGGGCAGCTTGGGCCGGGGTCTCACCACCCTCACAGGAAAGAATTTTTTTCTGGTATCTAATCTAAATCTCTTTCCATTTAAAACCATTACTCCTACAGTCCCTGGTAAAGAGTCCCTCCCCACCTCTCCTGTAGCCCCTTCAGACCCTGGAAGGCTGCTGTCAGGTCTCCCTGGAGCCTCTCTCCTCCAGGCTGAACAGCCCCAGCTCTCTCAGCCTGTCCTCACAGCAGAGGTGCTCCATCCCTCTGATCATCTTGGTGGCCTCCGCTGGACCCATTCCACCAGGTCCATGTCCTTTCTATGTTGAGGACTCCAGAGCTGGACATGCTGCTCCAGATCAGGATCTCACAAGCGCAGAGTAGAGGGGGAGAATGCTAAGCCATTGAAAGCCTTTGTCCTGAGCAGGCAGCTTTTAAAGAGTTTGGGTTCAGAGATTAAAATGTCAAATGGAATTACTCTCGTATGCTTAGTGTCATTGTCTTCCTGCAGATTAACATAAAGAAGGACACAAACAGTTCACTGAAGAGACCCCAGGATAAAAGTACCAAAACAGGGTCTGTGAAGAAGGAAAAAGTTGTAAAGAAGGAAGAAGGTAACTGTGTTATCAGATTTCTGGCTGTAATTACTTTATGCACCAATAAACTCAAAACATATCCTTTCAGAGTATATTATGAATGTACCTCTTGGGTTTTGAAAGCTGTCTCAAGTCCTGTTCACTCAGCATGGTTGATAGGACACAGGCAGTGCGCAAAGGACATTAGCAAGTGTCTGCACAATGTTTTTAAGTTCAATCACACTGTTGCTGGTCAAATACCATTGGCACAAAGGAGCTTGCAGAACTCTGTCTCCCGCAGCACCCCTCCATCCTGTCCCAAGAGGGCAATGCAAACACTTTGTATTCACGCGGTCCTCGGGCAGGGCACAGCGTTTACCTATGAAGAATTTGGAAGATCTGACCTCCATCGTGTGGTTCTCTCTGCTAAATGTTAGGTTTGGACTTCAGCAGGGTTTAAAAAGCAATAGTGAGGCTGATACCAGCCCAGTATTTAAGTCTGTGCTGATTATGCTTTTTCAGACATTCCATGATGTGAATAATTCTGCAGAAGAAAATGTAACTTTTTGAATAACTACTTGAACCATTGAGTTCTACATATTAAGTAATGTCTCTGTTTCTGAAAGTACTTGGTACAGTTTGAAAATGACTGTCGTTTCGTGTATGTTTGCAAACTTACAGAAGTTCCATGTAAGAGCTTTCTTTTCCTCACTCCCTTCTCTTTTGTTTCACAGGCCAGTTGGTCCAGTTGGAAGAGAAAGGCAAAGGCTCTGTCCCCTGGTCTGTTTACGGAATCTACATTCAGGCAGCAGGAGGCCCCTTTGCATTCCTCATCATCATGGCACTGTTTGTGCTGAATGTGGGCAGTACAGCTTTTAGCAACTGGTGGCTGAGTTTCTGGATCAAGCAAGGCAGTGGAGTAAGATAAATCGCTTTTTTGCTCTCTTGTGCCTCACAGGCAGGGGGAGTGCTCTACTAGGCTGATCCCAAGCAGTCCTATAAGACCAAAGGGTGCTTTCTCATTTAAGCAAGTTGTAAGACTCCCCAGGAGGTGATCTCACTAGAGAGTTCATCCCCAAGAAGAAGAACGCTCCACTAATCAGAAAGGTGTAATAGCTCATGGGGTTTTGTGCTGCCCTCTTGTTCCCTGTCTTGGTTAGTCTAAGAAAAGGAAGTGAAAATCTGAAGGAAGCCAACAAGCTGCAGGAGTAATTATTAATTTTAGTGCTGGTTTTTGTTTGAACATGACCTTACATCTAACAAGATAATGTTTTCTAAGTATATGGCTTTAATTAAAATTACATTTGGGAGTTGCTTTGAAGACTGTGGTGACCTCGGATGATGGTTTGGGAGCTTTCCCACCCTAGGGCCTTTGATTGCAAGTCTTGTTGCATGTAAAGATTCAAATATAACTGCAAGGTTGTTTGAAGGGGTTTTTTTGGGGGGCAGGGTGAGCAAGCTACTAAACTCAGAGAGGAAATAATGAAGTGCAGATGGCCAACAATTTAAAATAAGCAATGAGGTCCTTAAACATACTTAAAGATGAAAAAAAAATTAAAAAGGGAATGAGAATGTTAGTGTGACAGTAAAGAAATTACTGCCTGCTGACAGAAAATAACAACTGTGTGTGATAAGAAGACGATGTACAACCTGTACAAGGTGAATATTGCAGTGTAATGGGAGTGGTGGGACCTGGCATTGTTCCAAAGAACACAAGAAATGATAAGCATGAAATGAGAGATTAGGGATCAAATGAAGTAGGTATTCTTGTAGTATTTTCAAAGATATTGTAGGAAAAAGGCCAAGGGCTACAAATCAGCATGTGCAGTATCTCTGCTGGGGAGGACTTTCTGGAGTATCCAAGGATTGTTGCAGTGCTTTACTTAAAGAACTATCAAATATAGTGGGAGGGGACAGAGGACAATTAAATTCTATCACATGTAATGTGTATGTTCTTAATCCTTGTCTTAACTATTTGCTGAAACCTTGAATTTTCTGCAGAACACCACTGTGACTTTGGGAAATGATACTGTCATAAGCAAGAGCATGAAAGATAATCCTCACATGCATTACTATGCTGGCATCTATGCACTGTCGATGGCAGTTATGTTGATCCTGAAAGCTGTTCGAGGTGTTGTCTTTGTAAAGGTATGTGCCGGTGTTGTTGTTTTTCTTATCCCACCCCCTTTCCCCAGTGCTGCATACTGCTGTCTCTGGGGTTCTTCTGGTCACCTTCCAAGAGAGATTTTGAACCAGAGGAAGTGACATCACAGATTGTGAGGTTTCCGTAAGTCGTTTCTTGGGGCTGCACCATGCTTTCTGCTGAACTTCTTTTTTGAATTAATAGCTTCCTTCCACTGGTTGGAAGCACGGAATGCAGGAAAAAACCCTTATGGTTGGAGAAAGAAAACGAGCAGGATATTTTGGTGCCTGGGGGAGAAGCAGTAACAGGAAGACAAACACCCTTTTATAATGCTGCAATGTTTTCTGCATTTGTCAGGGAACTCTCAGAGCATCCTCAAGGCTCCATGACGAGCTCTTTCGAAGGATCCTACGCAGCCCCATGAAGTTCTTTGACACTACACCCACTGGGCGGATTCTCAACAGGTTTTCCAAAGACATGGATGAAGGTATCTCTCACTGTATGCACTGTAGATCCCACATTCAGACCTTCCAGTTAACTCCTTGATACTCTCCAGCCTCTTGCCATTGGGGTGATAGTACCTTGCATCCACTACCAAACGTGTACTTGTAATAGACACAGCAGGCATTGGGTTATGATTCTGGAAAGCAGCTGATATCTCAAGTCTGTCCATTCGCTTATAATGAAGAAAATGAGGAGGTTCTTTTGTACTCACAGCCTGCACGTGGACTCTTAGCAGCCAGTGCGGGGGGAAGCCGATGTGCAAAAAAGGTGGTAATTGAGCCAGAGTTGCATCAGTGCTATTTCTGCAAAAAGGAATATTTTGAAAGACTGCTAGCATCTGGGAAGATAAAAGCACCTCTAATGAAAGTGTACTGTTTTAATTGGAATAAGCCATGAGAAATCACTGTCGTTGTCAACGATGATGTACAGCTGGACTGAATTGCTCTTTGTGGGTTGTTTTAGCTTTCTGTACTCAGGATTTTCCTCTTTTCCCTCCATCTTTTCCAGTTGATGTTCGTTTGCCATTTCAAGCAGAAATGTTCATCCAGAATGTCATCCTTGTGTTCTTCTGTGTGGGGGTCATTTCTGGGGTTTTTCCCTGGTTCCTGGTGGCAGTCGGGCCCCTCATTGTCCTCTTCACAGTTCTGCATGTTGTATCTAGGTAAGTGCATCAGCTGTTTTGACTAAAAGTAGAGATACTTTGATATGTTATTAAGGACATCAGATTCTTCAAGTATATATGCATCAGCGTAATGGTTGGTGTGTGGTGGTTGTACATGCCACTTAAAAGTACTTCTTTCCTTCCAGAGTCTTTATTCGAGAGCTCAAGCGTCTGGACAACATCACGCAGTCTCCATTCCTGTCTCACATTACGTCCAGCATACAGGGTCTCTCCACAATCCATGCCTACAACAAAGGGCAGGAATTTCTGCACAGGTCAGTCTGGATATCCATCTGGCAGTGCTGGAGCACAAAGCAGGGTGCAATAGATTTATATTCTGGAAGATTTATTAATGGGCTCTACAGCTGATGGTGTAGATTGGCTCTAAGAGTGAAAGTTACTTCTCGGGGGAACATAGGAGGGAGAAGGAGAAAGGAAAGGGAAAACTCCTCAGTAGCCAATAAGGGAAGAACAGTGATGGGGTCCCAGCTGAGTGCCCTCCTCTGAAGTTTTCTGCAGTGCAGTGGGTGGCAGTGATCATGGCACTGCAATGATAGGGCAGCTTTTTGGCCATACTTTTCCCTGGTAGTATAGACTTTTCATCAGGTCCTGCTCATACTTTCTATTGGTTACTTCTCCTTGTAATGGCATTAGCATTAGCAAAACCTCAGTGTGCATATCGATGAGTTGTTAATCTCTGCACATGTATAGTTGGAAAGCATTTATCAAGGATTTGATTGTCGGTCACCGTGTTATGCACAATGCTTGTTCTTTAGTAGATATATAAACTAAAATCTGCAAAACAAACGTTAGTGGGGAAAATTGGGAGACTCCTCACATGAGTGGTAGTTGCTTCCCATGAGAACCTGCCATAACCCATATCAGGGTTTTTGCAGGTGCAAGGTCATGAGAGCAGCAAGCGTGAGAGCGCAGGGAAAATTGCCACAGAGGCTCTGGAAGTACGCTGCCACACCAGCTTCAAGGAAAGGTGGTGGAATGAAAAAAGCAGCCCCTTAGCATTACTGGTGCTGGAGCACTGAGGTGCTGCACATGCTGTGTGACAGTGACGGGTGTAAAACTGAGTGGCGTGATCTGAAGATCTGGGTACTGGCTTTGTGAATCTCTCAAGTGTCTCCCCTTACATATACTCTCCCAGCTTTGCAGTGTCATGATTGTAAATTAAATGGTTATTTATACATTTTATTTAGTGTCAGCAGTCCTGTCAAAACTTAGTATAACTTTACTTTTACACTTGTGTATAAAATAGGACGAATTTTGTGCTACTGCTGCTGCTACCCATTAAGTAATTTGTAGCCATCGAGCATCCTGTGGGAGGTCTTGTGTAGGTGAAGTTGTGGTGAAAAGGTTTGTAATGTCCTCGAATCATTATTCACCCCCAGTATCATTTATTGTCGTGCACAGAAACTTGGTAATTTGACTTACAAGAGTTTGAGCTAAGTAGACATCTGACATTACGGGGAAAAGTTTGTAAACCCTGCATTTGTGTCCTAGTTTGGGACTTTGTCAGTGATGTACTAGTTTTCCCACCCTGAGCTCTGATGCTGGAACAGGGGTTTAAGTAGCTTTGATATTTGTAGAACATCAGACTCGTGGAGCTCTACTAGCCTTTCCTGTATTTGCTCCAGGTATCAGGAGCTGCTGGATGACAATCAGGCACCGTTTTACCTGTTCAGCTGCGCAATGCGCTGGCTGGCTGTGCGGCTGGATGTCATCAGCATTGCTCTGATCACAACCACTGGCCTCATGATCGTCTTAATGCATGGCCAGATTCCTCCTGCCTATGCTGGGCTGGCTATCTCATATGCTGTGCAGGTGAGTAGGTTCATATCCTGTGATACTCAATTTCTCGTATAATGCAGTTATTGCTGGTAAGTAAGAGTAACACACCACTGGAAACTTTCCTAAATGCAGGAGAATGGAAAAAGATACTGTTACCCCTTTTGGTAAGGGAGGAAGAGCAACTTAGAGTCAGGACCTTTTGCTAGCAGCCACATTACAAATTACCAGGAGCTCGGTGCTTAAGGCTATTGTTTTGGGGAGCTGCCTCTTTTGAAATCAAAGATTCACAGAATGAAATGGGGTTGGAAGGGACCTCTGGAGATCATCTTGTCCAACCTCCCTGCCAAAGCAGGTCCACCCAGAGCAGGTTGCACAGTAACTCGTTCAGGAGGGTTTTGAATGTCTCCAGAGGTGAGACTTTACCACCTCTCTGGGCAGCCTGGTCCAGTGCTCTGCCACCCTTAAAGTGAAGAAGTTCCTCCTCATGTTTAGGTGGAAAAATAGATGATGGATGACAGAACAATAGATGATGGATGAAATAGAAACTGTTTGAGGCTCTTTGTATGCTTCATATTGCAATTTTCCTGGATATTTCAGAAATTGGATTGATGGTCCATCAGCCATCTGACAAACTGATGTCCTGATGCGTTGTCCGCGGTGTTTTTCCAGCAGGCAGCACACAGCGTGGCAGCTGCTGGGGCTGGGTGAGAGCTTAAGGGCTCGGAGCACTTGCTGCTGAAGCTGTTGCTTGGCCTTTTCTGCCTCCTGGTGGTAGTAAGGTGAAATTCGAACCTTAGGCAGCGATAATTAAAGCTATTGCACGTGGGAAACCTTTCTAAAAAGTTGGCTTTCCAAGTGATTAATAAATTATGGTTACTTTAAAATTAACTAATAACTAAAATAAACTTTTACTCCAGTAAATTTTACTCAGGCACCTTAGCTATAAGGTGCCCAATGCCAAGAGTACTCGTATCAAGTATCATGGAATCATTTACATTGGAAAAGATCTTCAAGATCAAGTCCAACCGTTAACCTGACACTCCCAAGTCCACCACTAACCCATGTCCCTCAGCACCACATCTACATGTCTTTTAAACACCTCCAGGAATGGGGACTCAACTGCTTCCCTGGGCAGCCTGTTCTGAGGCTTAATAACCTTTTCTGTGAAGAAATTTTCCCCAGTCTCCATTCTGACCCTCTCCTGGCACAACTTGAGGCTGTTTTCTCTTGTCCCATTGCCTGTGACTTGGGAGAAGAGACCCAACCCCCTGGCTACCCCCTCCTTTCAGGGAGTTGTAGAGAGCAAGAAGGTCTCCCCTGAGCCTCCTCTTCTCCAGGCTGAACACCCCCAGCTCTCTCAGCCATTCCTCACAAGACTTGTGCTCCAGACCCCTCACCAGCTCCACTGCCCTTCTCTGGACCTGTTGTGGGCCCTCAGGGTCTTTTCTTTGTGGTGAGGGGCCCTAAACTGGACACAGCCCTTGAGGTGAGGTGTCAGCAGTGCACAGTCCAGGAGGATGGTCACTGCCCCAGTGCTGCTGGCCACTCTATCCTTTAGGTTGATCTCTTAATTCGGTAACAAATCACAGCTCTAAACGTGTCTTCATTTTCTCCCATCACTCCAGTTAACAGGGTTATTCCAGTTTACAGTCAGACTTGCTTCAGAGACAGAAGCTCGCTTCACCTCAGTGGAGAGGATTGATCACTATATCAAGGTAGGACAAGAATACATTCAACTTCTTCTAAAATTTCTGGTTGCTTATTATTTTCGTGGCAGAAGAAAAAGTCAGGCTTAGTCTGCCTTAGTACAGAATGTACGTATCTGATCTTGCAAATGTATCAGTGCATGCACTGTAGTATTGCAGAGTAAATTTGTTTTCTGAAGCATATATTTAAGTATTGGTAGAATGAATGGCACAAGAGCTGGCAGGTAGCTAAGCTGACAGGCATTGCTTACCTGTCATCACTGAAGGATACAGAAAGTTTGCTGACTTTCTCAGTGGAGAGTAGAGTGTGTGAAAGGGCTAACTGGGAATTGAATGCAACATTTTACAGTAAAAGGGTGGTGTTCTGGCATCCTTCATTCCAAACCTAATGGAAGTCCTTCATTTAAACATAGATAACTGTTTGTTACTTTATCTACGTGTAATTCTGCTTCATCCTAATAAGTCTACTTTGTTTTCCACAGCTATATTTCTGTATGCGTAAAAAGTCAATGAATTGCTCTTGCTGCAAGCATGAGAAATGTGCCAGGCTAAACGCTTAGCAAGCTGCTCTGATTCTCTGTAACCCTTTCTTCATGATTAGGATTTGTGCGTGCAGAACTGGGTGTAAGTCAATGGGGAAAGTGGCCAGGAGAAAGCCTTCTGCTGGGTCTAGCCTTTGAGGTGGAAAGGCTTTTAACTTAATACATATTCACTCTGAACTTTGGAGAGACTTATGTGTCGGGAGGGGCCCAGGAAGACATGCGGCTGACTCAATATGAGTGATAAAGCAAGCTCCAGTGTTTATTCGGATAGCTCAGATATTTATACACTTATTGTAAATTATGCCTACTTGTCACACACTAATTGGCTAGGCTTCTAAAGATTACATGTTCATACACCTCCTACTTCCAGTTTCTGCTTCAAGGTTCTCCAACATTCCAGAAGGACACTCTCCCTCTCTCCTTGTTTATCATTCTCGCAGGGTCTGTGTGACCTTGGCTCTTCTTCCTTGTCAGCGTAACTTGCAGTTCTCACTGAGGCCTACTGTGGCTAAAATCCTACTTATGCTAAATACTTAGGCTAACAAGAGGATTGCTTGTACGATGCTTCCGTGGATCCATGGCCCTGCTCCCGCAGTCATTCTGCAACACTTATGTATATATTTGGTAAATCCAGGCTGCGTAGTAGTTGATATGTACAGGACTTTTCTAAGCCTAAAGAAAAAAAAATAAATATTTAAACTGCTCACTCCCTCCCCTCCCCATCCTTTTGTGACATCTAAGTAGAAAACTTCTGTGTATGGAAGACTTGGTGACCACACAAGCTGAGAACTGTGTACTAGGTGGTGCCTGGTATCTCACTAGGCTGAGATGGGTTTATCATTTCAGTGGCAAAACCTATAGTTGTTTTGGTTGTTTTTTTAAGTTACTGTTTTAGTGTTTTTTTCTAAATAAGTTACTATCATATCACTTTCTGTTATTTTTCTCACCTGGATCTCTAGACAGCCGCTTTATTATGTAACTGTGAACTAGTTTGAAGCTGAAGCGCAGTGGTGGGTGCGCAGCTTCTGCCTTGCACTGAGCCCCAGCTTTGGCTTCTTCAGGGCGGGCTCTGAGGCTGCTGCTGGGAGCGCCGGGCTGGAGGAGCTGGAGAACTGCTGTAGAAGATTGCTGTTTTTCTCAAACCCTTAGGGTACAATTAATCTGCTTCTAACTAGATGTTGCAGATGTCCACAATTGCCATAGTCCCTGTGGGATCTCTCTGTAGTCAGTGTAGGAAATAGCTCTCCCCAGAGGACAATTCATTACCTATTCTAAGCGTTTATATTAGAAAGAGAAAAATCACACTCCAGAAACGGTAGCTTCTTTGTCCTGACTATAAAGAAGTTGGCGGGACCTGGTCCAGTTGGAGATTCTTACTCTGTATTTAAAGTTATCTGAGATGAACCCCATGACAGGATTTCTGACATTCTTTGAGGCTACTTGTGCCAAATGCGGGGAAGTGCCCTTGGCTTCATTCTAAACATGCTGTAAAGGCGCATCTTTGTTTTTCAGAGGTTCTGCTTTTCTGCTTAATCTGTGAACTGCTGTGAACCTATTAAGGGGCAGAGTAAAACAGTGAAAGTGAGCAAGCTGGAAGGGGCCTGACTGGCTCAGTGGTTTAATAGAACGGGCAAATGAGAAAGAAGAGGAGGAGAGTAGCATTTGTCCAGTGCGTCACATGGACGTTCTTTTCTGTGTCAGAATCAGCAGAGGTGACCTTGGCATGGCATAGTGAATGAGACACAGAAATACAGCAGATTTTGCATCCAGAAAAATGACACTTTGGAGTGTCACAAAACTCAGTAGAATCGTGCTCATAAATAGGTCTACAATATATTTTGAATTCTGTTGATGAAAAACGTTGTGTAGAAGGACTAGTGTCATTGTTGAGGCAACGGGAGGGGCATAGCAGTGTGGTCAGTGTAACGCAGCAAACCTCTGAGCCACTGGGCCCACATCCAGCCACACAGCCCATCGTAAAACTGCCATCAACTGACACGAGCCAAGTCTGCAGGGAAGAACTCCTGCTGAAAGCTGCAACTGATAATTTTTCTTTCTGGTGTTTTGGTTACTGGAAACTGAACTTCTGGTTTTGTTTTAAAGACACTTTCCCTGGAAGCTCCTGCTCGAATTAAGAATAAAACTCCTCCTCCGGACTGGCCACAGGAAGGTGAAGTTGTTTTTGAAAATGCAGAGATGCGGTACCGAGAGAACCTCCCTCTAGTACTTAAAAAAGTGTCCTTTACTATCAAACCGAAGGAAAAGATTGGCATTGTGGGAAGGACAGGCTCAGGTAAGGAAAAACACCAAGCAGAGTTAAATTACTACTTTGACAGAACGGGAGAATAGAGTGGGGCAGTTGTATTGGTTCTCCTCTGCAGTCTCTGTGTTTGACTACATCATTAGTAGCATTGGAGTGGTCCAGTGGTCTGTCAGTGGGGGATTCTGTTCATGTGCATGCATAAGTAGGATCCCCATAAACAATAATGAAAACAAGTTTTCCTTTAAAGTATAGGGTTATCCTGCTGCACCTGAGTCAGTGTGCTCCCCATTGTGGCACCCCAAGCTGCTCATCAGCACGGAACGCTGCCTACAACGTGCTCATTGCAGTTTGACTCTCTTGAAAGTTTTCTGTACTGATGCTGCAGCCAGCTTTGGCCCTAAGCTATTTCAGAAATCTGTCATATGAAGAATCAAACTCCCTTTTGTGAGATGATTTAAACCAGATCCAAAATGCAGTGTCTAAATAAGCAATTAATATTGTTCTACTGGTTTTATGTGGCAAGGCTTTGGTAGCAGGAGTGGGGTGTCACTGCAGGCGTGACTTCTGTGAGATGAGTAGCTGCCCCTACAATTACTTAGAAGATTAAGTACTGAATTTCAGCATTTACCAGTATTGTTTGCCAGGGCTTTATGGTATTTTAAACCACTTTTCTTACGTATGGGCAGCTTTTAAATGCATTCTCATTTCAAAGCTGCTGACTGTAGAAACACTAGTATTGTTTTTTCTGTCTCATTTTTAGGAAAGTCTTCCCTTGGAATGGCACTCTTTCGTCTAGTTGAACTGTCTGGAGGCTGCATTAAAATTGATGGCGTGAAAATAAATGACATTGGTTTGGCAGACCTTCGCAGCAAACTCTCCATCATTCCTCAGGAACCTGTGCTATTCAGTGGCACTGTGAGGTCAGTGAGATTAAAAGAAGGCAAGAAAGAAAAAGAGAGTGACCAGCTTATACTTGAACTCAAACAGGTGCCTGGTGAGGTTTTAGTTCTCAGGCATCCTATCTTCTGTTCTCTGGTTTTGAAACAAAAAAAAAAAGCACAGCTAAATGATTTTAGCTGTCCTGGTGCAGAACTGGATGTAAAGGTCTTCTGTAAGGTCTTGCTGTCCGCTTAGTTTATGTATCTTTCTCTTCCATCTCTACTCTTTTTGTTCTTTGGGTACTCTAACCCGAGTGTGCTGGGAGCATCTGATTTCCTTGGCAAGGGAATTCTGTCAGTGGAAGGCGAGACGGAATCATCCATCCAAATGAATTAGCTCACTGCTGTCTTGCCATTCATTGCTGAATACAAATTCTGGTTATGTTTTCTGCTTCCCCCTCCAGATCAAACTTGGATCCTTTCAATCAGTACAGTGAGGAACAAATCTGGGATGCTTTGGAAAGGACTCATATGAAGGAGTGTGTAAGTATTATGTGCTCTGTGAGATAAGTGTTTGTGTTTTGGCTTTCAAACCTACATGTTCTGTCAATAGCTGCTTCAGAGGCCTTTAGATAAAGCTTTTTCTTTGGAATTTTTTTCCCTTATTGGCTATGCTTTATTTCTAGTAAAGAGACAGAATTTTCTGAGAATGTGCCACATTTTGGTTGTTTATTTTAGTATACAGCATAGCAGAGTGTTGCTTTATCACAGGAAACTCCTAGGGTGTTAAAATATTTCATGTGATATGTTTCTGTGTGTGCCTTAGGTGTGCATTCTGCATTTATTTTTGTGAGTGTAAATGTCACACATGCACATTTATACTGAACTTAAAATCTGCCTTATGTGAGGCTCTCTGCAACAGCTCTCACTGCCGTGGTTTCCAGTTTTTCTTCTTGTACATCAGTGGCATGGGACTGCGTGTGTGGCTGTTGTATGTGTGCTGCAGAAGCTTCTGCTAGGAGCAGGTTCACTCTTCTCTTGGCAAGAAAGACTGTCAGGAGGTCTATTCATGCTGATACAAAATTGTATGTGGCACGCTTTTTTCTAGAAATCAAATGTTTTGTTCTTAAGTCATTCTAAAGTTGCTTCCTGAGAGGGTACAACTCCTTTAGCTTAGCAACTACTAGTATTCTCAGGAGCTATTGCTGTCATGGTCATTTCAACTGGACTGAGCAGCTCTGATGTCATGTTGTTGTTTTAATATTAGTTGCTTGTTACTAATTTCGCCAAGAGAGAGAGGGAGAGATGGTCAGCAAAGTGATATTTTTGAATATGGCCAAAACTGGATTTGCAGGAAAAGTAACTGATTGTCTTATGCCACGGAGATACAAAAAGTCTGTGTGATGCTCTAGAGTTTTTTGCCTCTTTCTCACACAGGTTGTCCAACTGCCTATGAAACTTGACTCAGAAGTAATGGAAAATGGAGAAAACTTTTCAGTTGGAGAGAGACAGTTGTTGTGCATAGCTAGAGCTCTACTGCGTCATTGCAAGGTGAGCGTAGTGATGACAGAAATAGCTAGACTTAGTAAACAGATAGCATTGAGCAAGCCTTTTTGTGCCAGATTCATTCTATCTGCCAGAGGAATCACACCAACAATTACTGCAACCCACTGATGGTGTAGGGTTTGAACAACTAGAAAGGCATCCGTAGCCAGCTGCAGAAAGGTATTGCTTGCTGGTGTTAATAATAGTGTGTTGGACTGGTCAGATCGTTTATTCAGAGCGTCCTGTTACTGGTGAGCTCAGATTCTTTCCTCCTTCCACCTTTTTGTAAATGTCAGCCAAGTGCTTTTCTTCTCCATGGTGTTCCACAAAAATGTAGTCTCCAGGTGGAATTTGGGGCCATGCTGTGCCATGGAAGTTAGGGGTTTTGAAGGAATGGAAAACAAATAATTACAGTGAGAAAGGACATTTGGATTGAGATTGACCAGGATTCTGATTTTAACATCTGTTTTTTCTTTAACATTGAGCTTAAACACTGTTCTTCAACATAATTTAAGGTTCCCTCTGCATCTGCTTTAAAGCCAAGACTACTCCGCAGAAGTTACTGCTTTCTCTGCCGTACCTGCACAAACCAAGTCTAGTTCAGCTTTGACAAGAGACCGTTCCAGATCAGTTTATATTTGAGTCTGAGAGTAATGGTAATTCTTTCCAGCATAAGAAAGCTAGTAATCCTGGTCAGTATGGACTCATTGCAGAAGGAACTGTTACCACCAAGAACGTGTCAGATTAGTTTACCACTGAAAACTTGTATTTGAGATTGAGCTGCTGAATGTAAAACTGAAAGTAGTTGGAACTTAGAGGCCCAGGTCAGATGCCAGATGTTTCATGGCTGTAGAATGTAACTATAAAATACAAGTGTGCTCCATAGGGTAACCACTGAAAGTAATTGCGTAAAGAAAACTCTGAAGGTGCTTGTGAAAACTACCTTTGTGACCACAGCTCTGTAGTGATTACCAGTTGTGGCAACTCTTGGCGATGGTAATTTTGCCCAGTCTACGTATTCTTATGTTCAGGGAGGAAAGAGTTACTGTGGGTAACAGCCAGGATTACGTGCTACTTTCAGATTTTGATACTGGATGAAGCAACAGCTGCTATGGACACAGAGACAGATTTACTGATTCAGGAGACCATCAGAGAGGCATTTGCAGACTGCACTATGTTAACAATTGCTCATCGCCTGCATACGGTACTGGGCTGCGATCGGATCATGGTGCTAACGCAAGGACAGGTAAGCAGAAAGACTTTGGTGGCTGCAGTTCCTCTTGCAGTCTAGTGGTGCTGTATGTGCAGGCTGAACTGAAGAACAGCTGGTATTGCAGGGTGAAAAATCCAATGGGTTCATTTACATCTTTGGTAATAATACTTCAATGGAATTAGTTATTGCCTGACCATGACAAGAAAGAGGGCAAAACTTTTTTTACACTCCAAGAAAGTACTATAGACTAACAGTCTCTCTTTAAAAAGTGTTTTTAAAACTCCCTTTGGTAGGTTAATTCTCAAACGGATAATAACCTAAGAATCTCTGCTGGTGCTCAGTGGCAGTTTCCCATTGCTCTCATGAAGCTGCGTGCTATCAAACAGGCACATGAAGAGATACTTTACCCACTTTTAGGCTTCCATTTGGGAGCCATAAATAGTTAAATAAAATGTTTGGCGAAGCTCTTGAACGTAGAGAAGGTAAAAGCCCATAGCATCTGCTTCTGCTTGCCAGAGCCACCAGAGATTGCTTTCTGATGGGTAGTTCCAGTGTTTGAGCTAGTTTGAAGCATCCCCAGTTACAGTATTTATGCATAGATGCACATACTTTCAGCATCTGGTGTCTGATCTAAAGATTACTGCCATGTTTTGGCTTCTTCACTGCACTATCATGAGTCCAACGGGTGGGAATCCATTTTCTGCTGGGTTTTACTGACTTACTTTACCTGCCTTGTTTGCTTTTAGGTAGTGGAATTCGACACGCCATCTGCCCTTCTGGCCAATGAGAACTCGCGCTTCTATGCTATGTTTGCTGCTGCGGAGAACAAGGTTGCTGTCAAGGGCTAAAATTCAGGGCAAAGTCACTTTAATTTTGGAGAGCTACACTCTCTGCCTGTGGCAGGCCAGCTCTTCTTCCTCTTCCTCCTTCAAGCAGATTATTGCCTTTTCATCTTTTAATTTTTAGCACAATGTGTCAAGCCAGAGATATTTTTAAAACTTTGTCAGAAGAATTCTTCATTTTTTTAAATTGTATTTATTCCATTATCATATTACTAATTTTTTGTTATTAAGTGCACTCTACAAATGGCTCAGGGAGCCATAGTTATAAATGTATCAGAGGCCTATAATGAAGCTTTATACATGTAGCTATATCTATACATAATTCTGTATATAGCCTATATTTACAGTGGAAATGTAAGCTGTTTATTTTATATTAAAATAAGCACTGTATTAATAACAGTGCATATTCTTTTCTATCATTTTTGTACAGTTTATGGTACCAGAGGTCTGGCTTTGTTATCGGACTGTATCAGACGCCATTTCGTCTTTTACAGTCGGTCTTTTCCTAGTGCCGGATTTTCTGCATGTCTGAGTGGAAGTGAAGCTTTGCAATAGTGTCCTTTATTGTCACATCTTTGTTGTCTAGCGCAGGGGAGAAGAGCTCTGTGGTGTAACTCTATTGCATTGTAATTTATCAAAACTATTTGGAGCACTGCTAATGTTCACCACGGCAGCGGCTGTTGCTTCCCACGATGCTTTCCCAAAGCAGGGTTTTTAATGATCTCCTGAGCGGAGAACCACTTCTGGGTCACTATAAGGCCTCATATTTTCTCAGTGTCCTGATACCATATTTCTTACTGCTATCAGCAGGGTTTACCTTAATGCAAGCAAGTCTGAGCTCTTCTTGCTTCGCTGATCTAACACAACCAAAATCTAACTGTTCATGGAATGATCTGTAACAAATTAATCAACAGGTTCAAATAATACCCTGTAAGCTAGCAGGAAAGCCTTTTCAGAGTTGCTTCAGCTGACTGACTCCTTTATCTTGAGGCTGCTAACACTCCTCAGTGGCTTTCATTGGCATGGGTCACACTAACTCTTCGTTCTGCTCACTTATACTAAGGTTGATCAACACCAATATTTCCTGTTTCTTTATTGTGCACTTGTTAAGGAAACAGTCCCCCACCCTCCATCTTCTGGAACTTTAAACAGGTTCCTGTTGATCAGGATGTAACACTGGTGTAGGACATCGTTTTCTTACTGTAAAGAGACCTACCTCAGGTTACTGGGTCCCGCATAGCGCGTTGCCGTGGTCACTGTTCACCATCCCCGTCCCACGGGGCTGGTGCCCGGGCGGGCACGGTCGCTCCTGTAATAGCCGTGACTTACTGAATGGTCAGCGTTGCATGTCTTTGTCAACTCGGACATTTTGTAGCCTTAGCATGTTTGCAAAATGTCTCATGGAGGCAGATTATCTGAAAAGTAAATAAAACTATTTTGGGTTTTGTAAATTTAATTGTCTTAAGTGGTTTGTTTTGGGCATATAAATCAGTTCTCACCTTTTTGAGCCCTGGGGTACAGGTTTTGCAGGCTGTTTTTTTGTTTGTTTTTTTTCTTTTTTTTCTTGTCTATGAAACGTGGCCTAATTTTTCTTCCTTCAGAGTAGAGATGCTTCTTTAAAAGTGTGGTGGGTGATTTTTGTGCCCTCCGGTGTATGGTTGGCTTGCAATATTACATATGCTTGTGTTGAGTAGTGCAGGAAGTAATAATTTGCAGTGCAAGTATTCAACCCAAGTAGCAAGCGAGGAGGTCAGATGGAATAAAGATGAACCTTCTTAGGCTCAGATTTTTCCATTTGCTTTACCAGCAGGTGTTACTGTTTATAATGTGACAAGACTGCAAAGCCACAGTAACAGGCATTTCTATCTACCAAAACTACAGGCAAATCATGCTGTTAACAGAGCTCAGACTGTAGCTTGGAGCTACCAGCAACACATAAAGCATCATTTGTTGTGGTGGTTCCTTAGTAAGTCTCTTCCCAAGCCAGCGTTAGCTAAGGCAGGTCTTGCCTCGCTCACGGACCTGTACCCGCTTTGTGTGGGACTGGCTGCCATTTTGCTCAGCACGACTCAGCCGGGGCAGCAGAGCACCTGCGTGGCGTGGGGAGGGATGGGCCTCTCACCAAAGAACACCCAGCCAAGCGGGGGGTTCTTTTTTGAACAGAAACTTGAGGGTAAAGAGAAACTGAGGAGAGGCCAGAGAGGTAATGAATGTCCTGCTTCCTCCCCAGAAGTTGAGTTGGGTAGAGTGTGAGGCTGAAGACTGAGCAGCTTAAGGGGAGAAAAGGTGAAATGCATCTGCCTGAGGCTGTTTCACACAGTTCGGTCAGCTGTTACCTGCAGCTCTGTCAAGGGCAGGATTGTCTGTCTGGGCCCTGCGGAACAGTTTACCCCGCAAACTTCTGCATTTCCTTTGAAGAAAAAGGGCTAATGTACCTGGTTCTCAAGTGCCTCTGGGGTCAGAAAGTGGCTTTATTTGGCAGCTAAGGCTGAGCTAATGGCAGTTTGAGCAAAAAGGGAGCCATCCTGATCTTGTCCTCCTCCTTCTTCCAGGCTGGGAGTTCCTTCCACTGTCCTGATGCCAGCAGTGGCTCTGGCCTGGTCCAGCAGTGACCCAGTTCAGAAAGCTAACTTGCAGAAAGTTCACCCTCCAAAAGCAGGAATGCTGTACCAAGGAGACAGGAAGGCACACCTGGAAGGGAGGTGAATGGGGCTGCTCTTCTCAGTAGGTGCGAACTGTAACACCAGCATAGGTGTGCGAGGCAACGCGCTTGGGATCCATTGCACCAAACTGCTGCTTCCCAGTCAGGCTCTCCTGGGAAGGTGAACATTTCCCTGCTGCTTCAGCAGGCTGAGGCAGACCAACAAGGTGGTGAACGTTCACCTGGGGGCAGCAGGGATTAGCTCAGCTGTTGCGTTAAATCTTAGCACCAGCATTGTTACTTTGGAATTAAGGAGATGGACAGATTTCTGCTGTAATCACTTATCTGCTTCATTTGGCACTAGTCTCACAAACGGTACAAAAGTATTGCTTCTCATGTTGGCAGCAGTAATTCTGTTACTGGCTTTCGTCCTGAGACACAGGAACAAGCTGCAGCCTGGCCCAGGGCCCTGTCACTGGAGTGGAAGGAAGAAACATCAATATTTACAAACAAGACGGAAATATCTCTATCTTTGAGGCATTCTTACAGGAGGCTGCTGATGGGAATTTTCAGAAATTGGATCCTACTTTAGAATTTAGTGCTATGTGCCAGAGAAGGCTTCATCCTAAAATGAAGAGTATGGTAAGACTGGGATTGCAGCAGAGGCTTTCCCTAAAGAGAGCCTACCCACAATAGCACAGAGATAACACATCCTCCTTACTGCATAGCAAAGGCTGTGGCCCAAGACCAAGAGCTGTGCAACTGGAGAGAGATTCTACTCGGTTTGCTGTATTACCCTCAGGAATTTCAGCTGCATCAGTTTTGCTTATTCTGTCCAAATGCAGAGTGCAGCCGATCCCTATCCATGGTCATATGCTTAAGAGACTCAGAGAGAATGCCTTCCTGCTCATCTCATCTACCTGCTGAGTGGAGACACTGCACTTGCTTGCGGCTTCAATCAAAATGCAGGCAGGATTCTTCTAAAAATCACCCAGTGGGGTTAACATGCAGTTAGATTGATGTAATTAAATCCAACCTCAGGCCCTGAAGCTCTGCTGAGGAGACTCCACCATTACCTGCAATGAAGATCCTGAGGTTGTTGGGGATGTGTTCTGTGTGCTACACCTGGAGGAAAGCCAGAGCGAGATCAAACAGTCTTAGAATGTTGGCAGGAAGAAACTTTGAGAAAACACAGTTATTTCACAAGGTAGAGGGTATCAGTGAGAGAAGGTATCAGAAGGAAAGGGTAAATGCAGAAAATCTGATTTATAGGAGGATGTGGAGAGAAAAGGTGGCAGGACATAACATTTCCCTCAGAAGGGGATTGGGCAAAGACAAAATTGCTTCTTGAAGGTGCTTCAAGAGTGCGCTGAGAAGACGCAGGGTGGCTGTAATGCCCTCCTCAACCAAAGAGCTTCTGTGAATGCTGCCTTCTCATTTTTTACTGCAACTGCAGTGTGTTTTACTACATATAAGTACTCACACAGGGGTTTTTTGCATAGTCCCAGCTTCAGGTTCGTCTAGGATAATACTGTGACTTGTTTTACCCTGGGTTCCACTGGAAACAGCAGCTGCGTTGTGCTGGGGATGCAGCTTCTGCCTCGAGTGACCAGAGTGGAAACTCGCATGAAACCTGGTGCAGATGCTGCTGTGGCCGGTGTCAGGCTTGGGAGGCTTTCAGAATGCACCACTAAGGGGTCATTAAGCACACAACTCTCTAATAAAAGTCCCTGTGTCACCCAGAAGACGTGCCCGGGAGACTCGTGGAGCAGCTGAGGCAGGCGCCAGTGTCAGGCCTGGGGCGGGGACTGCCTCCGCCGCGCTCCCGGGCCGAGCGGTTCCCGTCTCCTGCCGGTGCCCCGCACAGGAACCAGCGGCTACACACAGACGGGCGTGTTGTGGTTCCCCTCCGTCCCGCCGTACGGAACACGCGGCGGGGCTGGGGGCGCGCTGCGCTTTGTGTGGGGCCGGGGGTCGGTTTGAGGCGAGGGCTCGGGGGAGCGGGGCTGCTGGCGGAGGGAGGCTCTGAGGAGAGCGCGGGCAGAAGTGGCGGTGTCCCCGCGGGGTGAGGGGCCCCCGGCGGCGGGGCGGGTCCGGGACTGTTTCTGCTGGAGCCGGGGAAGCGGCGGGGGGCGGCGACAGGCCACGCGACACGGGCGGGCACCCCCCACCGCTGCGCGCGCAACCGGC
>VXBW01004986.1:48818-70952 GCA_013400375.1 Thinocorus orbignyianus
GACAGCCGCCTGCCCGCTTGTCAGCAGCGACCGTCCCCTGCCCGCTGCCACCGAGCCCTGCCCGGCCCCGCCATGCGCCTGCCCACCCGGCCCCTGCCTTTGACCCCCATCGCCGTGGGCCCCGGGGCTGTTCCGCCCCGATATTTTAAAGTAATTTTGGAAGTTTTTTGTCCTCTAAGGGCGTTGCAGTTGTTGGTGAGGAGCGTGAACATTTGAAAACTGCCTCGACCGAGTTGTTCAGGACAAGTTGCGCAATCCGCAAATACGGGAGCTTCCCTGTGGGTTTTGCCAGGTGCTTACAAAATCTGGCCCTGCGCACCTGGGGTGACGTCCCAGTGAGCTGTGGCCAGGAGCTTTGAGAAGAGCAGGAGGAGGTATTCCTGCAAGTTATCTGCTGGAAAAAAAGGATGAGAAATGGTGCAAAAAGCCCATTTCAGTGTTGCTGGGTGCTCTGTAATCTGAGCTATTCCTCCTGAAGTACGTATTAACGTACTTTCCTCCTCTTGAACAAATTGTATTGTTTTGGGCGAGCCTGTGCTCTCTCCTAGGTTTTGCCAGCCCTGTTGCTGAAGGGGCAGACCGTGCTGCTGCATCTATGGGGAAAGGATCTCAGAAGTGGTGGAATATCCATCTGAGGCTAGGCTTTAGGAATGGTCTGAAAACTGGAAGGTGTAGGGCACTGGCTGATGTGGTGTTTGTTTAGTTTCACCTCACGTGAACGTGTTGCGTCCCTGGCCCCACACACAATCCAAAGTGAATGTTATGTGTTTGAGAGTGCCAGGAGTAGGGTTTTTTTCCAGTACCTCTCTTGTTTGTCGTGCTTCCCCTGGTTCAGAGGTGAGCTGGCTACTTCTTCATGCTGTCTTTGAAAGTCTTTGTTGTACCTATGATGGTGTGTACCGCTTCAGCTGAAATGAGGCTACAAGGACCAGTGTCAAAAGATTATTGATGGTTCCAGTGTCAGGGGCATGCACTGCCCTTTTCGAGTGGTACTGAAAAGTCGAAGTAGGCATGCTCGCTGACATACATCGTACCACGTTTCCTCCTTGACTGTTGTAGATTTTGGCTGGCAAAGTATTTGTCCTCAAGTAGCACCTGTTCTAGGCCTTCATGTTCAGCATGCTGAACTATTTCTTTTTTGGATGCAAAGTAATTTCGTGCTGTTGTAGTGCTATCTGCTGTCGCTGATTTTCAGCCTAGAGTTCCATTTTAATAGGAATGAGTAACTCGTTTGTGTTTAAGCATGAACTGCTTTATACCCATGTCTAGTACATTTCCTTGCAGTCCCTTTTCTCTGCATAAGTGAAGCAACTTTACAGTGCTAGACCTTTCTCTTCTAGAAAATACGTTTTCTTTGGCCTTTCTTTGAAATAAGAATACAATCTTTTCTGTCAGGGTTTATTTTCTGTGGGACACTTAGTGTACTCATGGGACCTATAAAACAGTAAATTCATGTTACAGTGCAGCACGGACGTGTTGGCAGTAAAATCAACAGCAAAGATAGTGGTCTGTTTAAAATTGGAAACCTGTTGCCTTGATATACTTGGTTTGAGCCATCTGGATATGTTATTCATCTGTCCCATTATTTCTCACGTAGAGGAAGGAGCCAAGATCCTTGGTTGGTTGATGGACGTTGAGAGACAGCTGAGAGATTAAACCTGCCTTTGGCAGACCAAATGTGGGAAACCATATGCTGGGTACATCACCAGTTTGCTTCAGCAGCGAGACTGACGTAAAAATTGTGTATCTCTCGTGTGGCCTGAAGGCTCATGCCAGCCAGGTGTCTCAGTGACAGTATTCCTGCTCTTCCTCCCCTTTCCCTCACTCCTTACTTCTTGGCCCTACAAATACTCTTTCATAAGACTTTTATTTTTTTCCTCCTTCCCCGTGGAGAAAAATCTGCATCTGTCTTTTACCCGCTGTTTCATGCCTCTGATTTGGCAGTGTGCATATTAATACCAGTGATATTTTCTTTCCATGACAACCTTAAATGCAAACCCTGCTCTGTGTTCTGCTATAAAAAATGATAGTGTTTCCTCATCTTCAGGAAGGATTTAGCAAAAAGGACAGCCCTTTTTGTGGTGCTGGAAGCTTCACTGTTGTTCCACTAGCTGTGTCCCGACTCCTCAGTCCTCCTGGAGTGACTTGCTGTCTGGGGGTGCCTCGCTCTTGTCACGTTCTCTGCCTCTCAGGCCTGTGGTTTACTTTACCATCAGATGAGGCCGCCTGTTCTTTGTCCAGAGCAGAAGCTGTGTTGCATCTCGTCTTGGGACCTTCGTCAATGAAGCAGGTAGAAACATGGAGAGATTTAAAATGGAAAGAGGCTTAGTTAGTCGTCTTTGTCATTTGTTGCATTTGGGTAAAATACTATAATCTAAGTAAATTAAAATGATATGCTTGACAGGGCCGTATGAAGTGTGAGCTGCTTTGCAGTACATGGGCAGGGAGAAACCTGGGCTGCCCAAAGCCTCTGTTCAGCACAGGAACTAAACAGCAGGGGTTTTTTTCGCTTGAAGTGCAACATAGAATGAGCTTTAATGTGTGCAACAGCTTTCCTGTATACATGAAAAATTAGATAAAAATGGTGAGCATTATGATGATGACACATCTGTTTCTGAAGGGGAGCACAGGAGGGACGTGGATGTAGAGTAGATGGCATGGTCCAAGATCCTGCTCCATCCCTGTGCCCTGCTCCTTGCGTTCCTTTCTGGGACGCTGCTTGTACTCATTTTCCCTGGTCCGTAGCCCTGCCTCTGTCCCACAGCATAGGGTGGTCTATTTATATTACAGATCTATTTATATTGTTTCAGGATAACTTTCATCATTGTTCCAAGTGCATCTGGAAAGAGAGGGAGGTTTGCCGTGTAGCTGCAGAGTTAGGAAACAGGGGAAAAAAATACTTCATCCTCCGCAAATGTTTTTTCCCTCATGGCCTATGGGGCTGGTGCTTCGTTTAACTGCAACCAAATGTCAAATAAAGTGGGGACTGGTTGAAAAGAAATTGTCATTAATTGATGGACTTTCTTGTAAACAAGAATCAACTTCACAGTTCCCCTTTGCTTCCTGCTTATGTTCTCTTCCTGCGCTGGTCAGGGAGAACTTCTCCTTATCAGTCTGTCCTAAAGACATCATTTCTCAACCCCTTTGCCCTCCTACTCTAGTGCTGCAATTTAGGTCTGGTGGTCTCTTCTCTCCTCTCTCTCCTCTCTCTCCGTTCATTGTTGGCCTTTCCTGTCTCTCAAAAAGCAAAGGAAATGGAACCTTTTGCAGGTGATTCCCTTCAGGCAGCGTCAATGATACAGGTTGTAAATCAGACCTTTTGTGATATGAGCACAAAGCGCCTGCTCAGAGGAGGGTTTTCATGTTGGCATTGGGGCAGATCTTTAAAACCTTAATTTCTGAGCCTCCTTCTCGGATCTTTAGAGAACTACTACCCTACAGTAAAACATAGCACTTGGGTTTTTAAGTGAATGTGTGTTCTGGAGGGAAGCTAGTAGTTTCAAACTCTGGGTTTTAACGATACGTGTGTCCCCAAATGCTTTCTGGAGTAGTTGTCTCCAGTTCCACAATGTCACATCGCAGAGAAGATACTCATTGCTGTGCCCTGCAGGTATCCACGGAGAAATCTGTGGCCATATAGTGCACCTCAGCTGCGACCAGGGGATTTGGCCAGTGATATGCTGAAATGCAGCACGTGGTTTGAATAGTTCCGTGGCCTTAGCCCTCGTGGTGTCTGTGAGGCAAGGTTCATCGGAAGTCGTGCTTTAACCGTGTTTCTTACCCAGCAGGCTTGAAATAGAAGAGAGTAATCTTAAAAAAAAATTCAAGATGAGAATGCTGCTCTGAGATTTAGTTGTACTTCTAAAGGTTTTTAATTCTGTAATGCCTCCCACATTTAAAAAAACATTCATCAGTGGAAGCGTGAACCACTAAATGACTGACTGAAAACTGCTGGCCGTGTGTTTCCTTCCCTTCCCTTACATCCCACTGGATCCCCAGTGGTGATGCTGGAGTGGGTGATTTGAGAGAGGAGCACCTTGGCATCTGAGTAGAAGGGTCGAAAAGCAAGGGAAGAGGATAACAAAGAATAATTGTGTAGGACAGGGAGAGAGAGAGAACCTTGACTTCCAGAGCTTAACTAGGAGACAGAATTGTAGTATGTTGTTAAAACCCATGCAGACACAGCACCCAGTCATGTCTTCCCTAAGTATTTCTTTGGTTTTTCTTGAGAACTATAACTGAGCTGCTATTGCCTGAATTCAGATTTCTCGTTGCTTTGATCTAAGAATTTAGCAGAATCAGAAGTTTTATTCCTGGTGCTTGACTGTTCCCAAGTTCTCCAGTAGTTCCAATGTTATTGCAAGTTTCACAATATTTGATATTTTCTGTCAAAGTGCAGCTCCAGAGTTCTAGGATTACAAAAAAATCCTTGTTTAAAATTGTTCCTTCAATTCAAAGTTGAAGGCAGGGAGCATGTGGAAGCATAAACATTACATTTGAAACAGGAAAGCAAAAAAGGCAAATAACTGCAATTTTTCATATTATTCTTAGTCTGCTGTAGTTATTTGCTGAGGGTCTGACTCATGATTTATTTTCTGTTTGATACTGAAAATTGATGTGCTCGGTGGTGTTTTTTGGTTGGGCTTTTTGTGTGTGTGTGTGTGTGACCACCCACAATCTCCTTGTCCACGCTGTCAAACAAGTGGCTTGTAGTGTCACTGACCAGATGTTTCGTACATATACTGGCTTTTTTTACGTGGTGTCAAAATGTTTGATGCTTCAGCCAGCAGGACAGTGTCAGGGTCAGAGAAAATGTTGTGTACACAGCTCAGCCTCAAGGTTTTTTTTGTTTGTTTTTTGGTTTGTTGGTGTGGGTGGGTGGGGTTTTTTTGGGAGGAGGGGGTGTGTTTGGTTTGTTTGTTTATTTGGTTTTTGTGGGTTTTTTTGCAGTTTGTGCTCCCACTGAGAAGGTTGTCTGGATGTTTGGCAGGAACTTGTTGTTAACTGAGCAAACTGGTACAACAGACATAGCAAGAGGCTGGAAGACACTCTGTTGTGTGGCACCACTTGGTGTTCAGACAGTGAGAAATTACTCTGAGTAGCTACGGCAAATAAATATTAGCAGAAAGATGTATTCTTAGAAAGTGAAATGTGCCAGGTGTTCATCCGGGGAGCCGAATGGAGCTGTACCCAACTCTGCTTGTTTTCTGGTTTTGCTTTTTGGCAGGTTGTCTTTGTGATTTTTGTCCCTTTCCCTCACCTCTTCTTCACATCGTGTTTCCACAGATCTGGTGGCTGGATCCAGAGCTGACGTATGGCAATGCCAAGCCCTTTGTCTTCACGCAGGGCCACTCTGTCTGTAACCGCTCCTTCTTCCCCTGCTTCGACACGCCGGCGGTGAAGTGCACCTACTCGGCTACTGTCAAGGCAAGTGACCGAATGGCCATAAATGGCTCACGAAGCATTTAGCTGCTGTTGGTTTGTGAATGCATTGTGTGTGTACATGTGATATAAACTATTCATTGGAGTGTTTTGTGTTATAAAAAATACCGGATTTTTCTTAGATCCCATTCTAGTTCTTGGGCCAGAATCGGGGTGCTGCCACAAAGGCATTTCCTGCCTATCACACTTGGGTCTTGTCTTCCACATAGTCAACGCTGCAAGAATAACCACAACATGGATAATATAGAGGAGATAATTTGGCTGGTCACTTCCAGTAATGGTTATTGATTATAATACCCCACTGTATTTTTTCAGTTCTTGAAAGAAAAAAACCCAAATTTTCTGAAAGCAGTGTCAAACAATGTTACGTTTTGTGTAGATGAAATAATTTGATATATTGGCACTTTTGGGGGAGCTGGTATAAGAACCCATGCAATGTAGGATGAGTAACATTTTTGGTTGGCATGTTTTTGTGGGCTGGGTAGATTGTGGTATAAAAACCCCATAGAATTCTCGTATTTTGTGTTATCTTAATTACTGTTTGTAATGCCCATTCTTTTAGGCATAGATTAAAAAAAAACAACAAAAAAGGAGAGATCTGTGGTGTAGTCATTCTGCTGTGATCACCTAGTGCATTGATGTATGTGATGTTGGTCTTCCAGGCTCCAGCAGGCATACAGGTGTTGATGAGCGCTACCCAAAGCACCTACTTAGAAGAGGAAGGTGTATATCAATTTTACATGGAATATCCAGTTCCTGCCTATCTAGTGGCCCTTGTGGCAGGAGATCTTATACATGCAGACATAGGTCCACGGTAAGATTTGCAGTGAGTTGATTCTGCTTTTTATGTCTCAGTGCAGTGCTCTAGGTTCTAAGCAGTAAAAATACTTTTGAGTCATTAATAAAGGAACGATTGTGACCGTGACCTGTGAGAACTCAGGGAGTTTGAGGTTTAGTTGGGTGTAAAGAACTGCGTGGCACTGCACTGGCAAAGTGTTGTCTTCTTTTATGAACATTGCTTATTGTCTCCTGTAACCATTGCTTGCCTTGCCTTGTTGCCTTAGGGTGATTTAAGGGATCTTTGGTTCACTCCTGCCGTGTGTCCATTGAGCATTAGCTTAAAGGAGGCCTAAGTCCAATTTGAGACCTCTTAGCACTATTACCATACATGGAAATGTGGTGAGAAGTCAGGCTGTTTTCTCTAAGAGATAATTCAGTTTGCTGAAGTATCACCTGATGTTTTCTGATTTTTGACAGGAGCAGAGTGTGGGCAGAGCCTTGCCTGCTGCCAACTGCCATCAGCAAGCTTTCTGGCATGGTCGAGCGCTGGTTGACTGCTGCAGAGAGTCTGTATGGCCCATATATATGGGGAAGGTGAGTTTTATGTGTCTCCCAGGAATGTGTCCTGGGGACAAAATAAAACAATCTTGAGAAATGATTGCTTTCTCTCTATGTTAGCAACAGGAGGACAAATGAGCCTCTCAACTGGCAGCATGTAGTAATTAGAAACAAACTCTGGAATTTTGTCTTTGCAAGTGGCAGAGATGACCGTGGAGACATGGTGGTGTTTTGGCTGGCATGGTGAGCAGAACTGGAGGTTTCTGAACAGTGGATCTTCCCTGTGAGGCAAGTCCAGCATTGGGCTGGACACCATTTAAACTGTATGGCAGTTTTATTTATCTTACTTATTTTTGCATGTTGTACTTGACACATGATTTATCGTGGTATACCTGTGGGTGCTGAAAATCTGACTTGGTACAGACTCACCGAGTCTTAGTCCCTAAAAACCACATAGTTCCTGAAGTGAAGCCTCACTATGTATTAGAGGGAATGTTTTCATTCTTTGGATGGGAGATGTTTGCAAAGGCATCCTGTATTTCTTTGCTAAAGGTAAGCAGGAAGAACATGCTGTTGTTAACTTACAAAATGCTGCTGAGAACAAGGCCCAGCGTGCCAGTTCTGGTCATTGATGGAGATGTCTAGAAAGCAAAACAAATAGTATTGTTATGTTCTGAAGCAGACAAACTAGAGTAATTTTGCTGAAACTACAGGTACCCCAAATCAGTTAATTCATTCGATAGCTTCCCAACCTCTCTCTTTCCTGGGAGCCTCTGGGGACTTTGCACTATGTGTGTGGGTAGTGTATATAGAGTAAACTTAGTGTTTCTGGCTCTCAGAGATACAACTTGTGATGAGTTTGCATGTGTTAAGGGAGCACGATGCTTCTGGGAAGTGCTGGATGTGCTGCACTTGAGCCGGTCCTTGGCCAACAGAATAAACTCTGTCATCCCTTGCTCAGAAGAATTAGGCAACACTGATCTAGAAAGTTTGTTTCTAAAGTCACAAAAAACCCTCAGAAGAGCCTTCCCTAAGGAAAAGAGATACGTTTCTGTGTATGTTGTTTGAAATAGGTAAATTACAGCTATCTCCTCTCTCCTTTCTTCTCTCTCCCTAATTTTAGATATGACATTGTTTTTCTTCCTCCGTCCTTCCCAATTGTTGCCATGGAAAACCCATGCCTGACCTTCATAATCTCTTCCATTCTGGAGAGTGATGAGTTTTTGATCATTGACGTCATTCATGAAGTTGCCCACAGCTGGTTTGGAAACGCAGTCACCAATGCCACCTGGGAGGAGATGTGGCTGAGTGAGGGACTTGCCACCTACGCACAGCGTCGGATCACCACTGAGACCTATGGTACAGCCCCCGGCGCGTGGCTGCCTAAGAACTGCGAGTTGGCTGCGTAGAGCTGGTTTGCTTTTCTGTTTCTGGGGCACACACATCCTCAAACTTTGCATTGAACATCTGAGTACTTAGTCTGATGTTTTATTGGCTTTGGGTGGAATCAAAACCTGATACAGTAACGGGATCGTGAACAAGGTGTGTTGGCACAGCTGTGTAGGGAAGTTTGTAGGAAGTTTGAAACCAGGCAAGTTTTCGTATGTCAGAGCAAGGTGAGTAGAGGATGTTCCAGAGGAAGATGAAAGACATCTTGTGGTCACATTGTGAGGTAATTATTCTCTGAACAAGTGTCTTTCTAATCCTGATCAGTTAGTTGCTGCTGTTGGGAAGAACGATGGCAATAGCAAAAAGTACACATCTACATAGCTGTCTGTTTATCTGTTTGAGGCTTCCCGTTGAACTGTACAGCCCTGCCTTTGACTGCTAATACCAGTGAATTTCACAGGTCGGTTGTATGGTACTTTCTAAAGAATATATAAGTAGTAAATCATTCCTGTTGCTTTTCAGTTTACCTGGATTTTTATTGAGGTCAATAATGGGAACGTACATTTCTCTAGTATGTCCTGTTATGTTCTTAAAAGCCTATACCATGTGTATTCTCACGTGTCCACTGTAAACAGTCTTGGAAAAAGTCCTGGAAATCTGGGCAGTGAGAGCGTTTAGGAGGATGTCTTTGCTTTTGTTAGTGTATATTGTTTTTGGAGATGAGCTGATGATAATGAAGTTTAGAGAAAGAAGTGCTCTGAACATGTATGGAGACATTATATGTGTATTACATGTCTTGGAAAGCTGTTTTATGTTGAGTAATTCTCAGTGGTTAGGACTGTTCTTATAAGGCATATTATGCATGGCAACAATGTGAACAGTCCAGAAGGTATTGACCTGTTCTCTATCCCATCTTGGCCTGTCCTTCTGATACAGGACAAGATCCTTGTGGATTTTGGTCTATTTGCGTGAAATTCAGAACTGATTGTTTCAAGGAGCAACTGTTCAGGAAACTAAGAAATGCCTTTCCCTGTGCCATTCATTCATGAGCAATTTTTGCATTCCATTTTGTTTCTAGGACAAACCTCTCATCTAAGTCTTGCCATTTCTGATGTAACTTCTGGAGTATCTTCTGCTGTTAACAAAAAGGCATCCTTGTAATTACATTGTTTACAGAAATTGGAATCCTGTGACCACTACACCTCTTGGATCTTGCTTAGTCCTCCTCCCCGCTTGTCACTTGAAGTAATTGCCCTTAACACTAGCTCCTGGTTCTTGCTTTTCCCTGTGAGACACATCTGCCCCTTTTTATGCCAGACTGGTTCTTCTGTCTTCCAAATATATCCTGGTTCTTAGTTCACAGGTTGCTTATATCAGATTCTTCTCTGTGTACATTGAGACTCTAAGATATGGTGAAGACTTAGCAAAGAAAGCTAAAGTGTTAACAGTGCTGGATGTTAAGTGTCTTCTGATTCTGAGAATCCGTTTTCTGCAACTTTTTATGTCTGCCAGAGCATAGGAAAGGTCTGTTGGCTTGCCAGTGTAATATAGCTAGTTGGGCTTGAAAGCATGGAATGTTCTAAGCTGCAGTCGGAAGAGAAAGAGTAGCCTACCCAGCTGCAGCTGTAGAACAAATTTTGTTCTTCCAGAACAAGAGGATGGAAATCATATGATACGATATGGGTATTATAAGGCTTAAAAAAGATCCACAGTATCTGTAGTATACCAACTAAATCTAATCCTTTTCTTTTTTCAACAAGAGGTGACATTTTTTTCAGTAAAATCCTTGGCACTGAATGTGGAATCATTGTGTCTACTACCGTGACATAACTTTTTTTGTAGCATTTGACTGCTCCTTGAAAGGTACCTGTACAATACTTCAGTGGTGCTCTGTTCACCTTGCGAGAACTGATAAGATGATGTCAGGGATGTAATCTTTAGCATAGTTTTGTTGCTGCTTAGTTTTTCAGTTCAGCCTGCTGCATAATCAGAATGCGTAAATATACTGGTTGAGGTTCTGGCTTTCATTGCAAATTGCAAGGATATTTTGCTCTTGAGTTTCCCCAGCGTTGCCTTGCTGTGATTCTGCCTCGCTGTTGTGCCTTCTACGCTTTCGGCAGCTTTTATTTTGTACTTGTGCTAGTTCTGCACAGGTCAGGTTTTGCCAGTCGTTTTCCCACAGCTAATCTATTTCTTTCTGGGGTAGGAGCTGCCTTCACGTGTTTGGAGACTGCGTTCCGCCTTGATGCTCTCCACAGACAGATGAAACTCCTTGGGGAAGACAACCCGGTCAGCAAGCTTCAGGTTAAACTGGAGCCAGGTATCGCTTTTGGCTGAAGCTGCTGTACACAAAACTTCTCTATATCGATGCTGAAATACTGACCAAAAAACCACTAATTTTTACATATCCTTTATAAAAGAAAGAAAAAAGAAATACTGAATTGTAAACTAGTCTTGAAGTAAACAAGGAAACTTGCCTTGATGTTTTTTTCAAAGTTGGCGAGCTCATCTTTATGAATATTGTTCTGTTTAACGACAGAACAAATTCACTTGGCAGAAATGGAGCATTGAAAACTGCTTTGAAAGCTGCGTGGTTTGGAGCTTCTGAATACGTAAAATAAAGTCCTTTATAATTAAAATACTTGGAAGCATCCAATCAATTCCTGTGCTGTTAAGCGTTCCTCTCTTTCTGTGTTCATGTAAGAGCTGTCTGTGTGTGCACAAGCGTACAGATCAGCACATGTACCTGCTGTCCTGCTGACTGAGCTGCACTGAGGCTGTTTGCTTGTCCCCTGGGTCTGATGCTTGTCTGCACTCCAGCATCGTGTATAATTGTTCTTGGTAGTTTTCTTGTTCTGTCGTCACTGCTGGAGGTATGAAGCAGTGATCAATCTAGATGATATTTAAAACAAACTAAAATGCAAGTGGACATGATTTAAGAATGAAATGGAGTGGAAAAGCATATGTTGGAAGTCTCAAAAAAGGAATAAGTAGTGATTACTTTATATTGAGATCTCAAAAAAAAACAATTATGGTATGCTGACTGCCTGAATTTGGCACTGGGAAAAAAAAAAAAAGAAAAAAAGAAAAAGTAGTTGTCTTCAAATTCTGGGTTTGTTTTCAGTGACTTCTAATTTGAAGTGACTTGTTCCATAGGGGATTAATACTTAGCTTACAATGATTGATTCCCCCCCCCATCCTGTATGTTTGGACTGCTTCCATTTCATTTACTGCAGTAAATGAAATGTACTGACAACAGGCTTCTTTTGTTTTTAAGTCACTGCATCTTGACTTGGAGATCTCTAAGGGGTCTGTATACCCCTTAGAGTGTCCTCACTTCTGTATCTTAAAACATTGTTGTCTTCTTTCAGGTGTAAATCCTAGTAATTTAATGAACCTCTTCACCTATGAGAAAGGCTACTGTTTTGTTTACTACCTGTCTCAGCTCTGTGGTGACCCACGACACTTTGACTCCTTCCTGAGAGTGAGTATTAATGAGCATGCATTTCTCTTGAGATTTAGAGCTGCTTTTTATTCATGTTTTGTCACTGTAGCTAATTGATAAGGATATCAATAGGATACACTTGAATACCAGTGTGTCTGAGAAGAAAGAATGGCGTGGGTCTGCCTGTCACCCCAAATGATTTCTTCTACGTGTGACAGAGTTTTCTTCAGATTTCTCTTCAGTGACTGTGCTCATGCTCTTCTTTCATCTCAGATTCCTAGAAGTATACTAAGTATACTACTATTACACAGTAGTAGTATATTTTTGTTACCTCTTGTGCTGTGCTCTGAGCAATTTGAAAGCTGTTCTGTGACTTCATTCACTATTAAACTGTAACAGCTTGTCACCCTGGCTAAAAAAGCCAAACACGAAGGGCTTGGTTTCCTACAGAGGGGCAGATGTGGTGTCTTGGACTGTATTTACTAAACCTACAGAAAATTAGGTCAGCTATTGACTTGTTCTTGAAAAGTGACACAACCCATTGCTTTTTCATTTTGTTGCATGCATGTTTTTTCATCTCCTCTTCCCATCCGTTCCATCTTTCTCTTGTTTTTGGTTATATAATTATGACTGTAGTCCATAATCTGTGAGTGAATAATACAGGGACCAGCTATGTTCTGACTTCCCACAGTGTCACGTGCAAGGAAACCTTCCTGCCCTTGACATGTTAATATATCTGTAATCTGTATCAGACAAAAAACACCCTGTAATCAGCTGTCAACATATTTCCAGCTCTACCCAGTTTTTTTCTTGTTATGGTGGTTTCCTCATCTGGCTTTTTTTTAAAGTTTCCAAGTGCTAATTCTCACTCTTTCATCTATCTCTCTCTTTTTTTTTTTTTGTTTATAAATTATTTTTAATGTATTCGGTGGTTCTGCATTGACAGAAAGCTGTCTTTTGCCTAGTCATAATTTATGCTTTTTACTGTTTCAGGCCTACATTGAGAAGTACAAATTTACCAGCGTTGTGGCTCAAGATCTTCTGGATTCCTTCCTGAATTTTTTTCCAGAGCTGAAAGAGCAATGTGTGGAGAGCAAAGCAGGTAGGAAATTTACTTAGTTAACAGTAAACACTGTAGATGATAAATTCTGTGCTTGACTTGGAGAATGGAAGCGTAAGAAAATGCTAAGGTAAACAAAACCCTTTGGCAACAGGTAGATGTTAGTGATAGAAATGAATGTGGTGATTTATTGTTACTGCCTCTGTGTTGGGGAATGAGAACATCGGATGTTGCTGACCATTTGGGAATTAATCAGCCGAGTGCCTTTCCGTTAACTTTCTCATTAACTCATCTTTCACACTGCAGAGAGAATGATGGGTGCATTTGAGATTTACACATGCTCACATGCAAGGAAAATATGAACATGCACTGAAACGTGATCTATTTTAATAGCAGGAACATGCTTTGAGAACTGTAACTTTTCCGAAGTTCCATGTATATAAAGTCTCTGCCATAATGTTTCACCCTCCCTTATATCCCCCATTTAGCTGTTGGGGGATTTTTGAACGGTCTGTCATCCACTGGGTGCTTATTAGCCCACTTTCTCAAATGAAACTAATGTTACTCTGCTGTGTGTCCATCCTTCTGAGTAATTATTGAAGCCGTGGGTCAGTTGAAACCAGATGGGCAGTGAGTGCACCTCTTAGGATATAGTCAGGCCTCCTCCAGGCCTCGTGAAGACTGCCCGTGGAGAGATGTAAGAAAACCTGCAGCATGAGCTCGGCAGTTGTATGCTTTATTTGTCCCACTAGTTGGCTAACGAGTTAACCACAGTGTGTGCTAACTTTTGCCTGGCTAATAGCGTGGGGGGGATGCAGGAGAGAGGAGTTTTAGGGTAGATGGTGTGGAACAGGAGGTATTGCCAAAGGTTAGGAAACTGCTGAGGTGGTAAAAGGTCAAGGGGAAGAGCTGTGCTGGAAACCAGGCTCTGCTACCTCTGCCACTGTGGAGAAACCTAACTTTTTGTTTTAGTTCTTGGCTATATAAAGAAAGTTAAAATTGCTTAGTTTTGCTGGTGGGTAGGAGGAGTTTAATCAGTCCTTTCACCTCTTTTTTTATTTTTATTCTTTTTTTCTTTAATTTAATGAAGCAGGTTTTCCTCTTGCATCTTCCTCAAAATTCTGAGAAAGAGAAATGCATGGACAAAAAAATCTTATATTGGAACACGCTTGCTAGTCTAGTTAGCCTTTTAAGAGCACGTGTGTTTCTTGAGCTTACCCACTGTAATGTTGAGCTCTAGAAAACTCATGATTAAATTTGGAGAAGTGTTGCTGGCGCTCTTCCAGGTGTAGCGTAGATGGGCCTGATGAGGCTGCTAAGACTGTTAAGTCACTGTAACTACAGGTTGGTCTGATTTGCTATTGTTAGAACCTCTCTTAACTGTGCTAGAGGCGTTCTGAACCTTGTGGCTGCCAAGCCACCTGCGGAGAATCCTGCTCGACATTTTGGTGCTCTTCCTTCCAGGACTGGAATTTGAACGTTGGCTTAATGCTACAGGACCTCCGTTAGCTGAGCCAGACTTATCTCAGGGATCCAGTCTGACCAGACCAGTGGAGATACTCTTCAAACTCTGGACCACAGAGCCTCTCGACTCTGCTGCTGCTGCCAGCAGTGTTGACCTCACTAAATGGAGAACGTTCCAAACTGTGCTTTTCTTGGACAGATTGCTAGACGGGTCACCACTGCCACGTGGTGAGTATTCTGTTAGGATAACATAAAAGTATTCCTGGAATAAGTAACTGAATTCTACAGAGCCCTACCCGTCATTGATGTGATCATTCGTGTAAATTCAGGTTGGATGGGTCTTGGAGCAACCTGGCCTAGTGAAAGATGTCCCTGCCCCCATGGCAGGGGCGTTGAACTAGATGATCTTTAAAAGTCCTTTCCCACCCAAACCATTCTATGATTCTGTGATTTTATGATTTGTTATTCTCATGTATGATTTGTTAATGTCCTCAAACCTCTCACAATAAGTCATAGTTCTTTCTCTGTGTGTGTGCTCTCTTCAGGGGTGATAAAAAAACTTTCAGAATGTTACTCCTCTCAGCTGGACTCCATGAATGCAGAAATCCGTATCCGCTGGTTGCAGATTGTAGTCCGAAATGACTATTATCCAGACCTTTACAAAGTCCGTCGCTTCTTGGAAAACCAGGTACTAACTGCTGGATTAAAATCACTGCACCTCTCAGTGCATGAGACATGTGCATGAGACATGCGACGTGAAAGACCTTGGAACTTCTGCTTCCTGGCCAAGTGTAGACCAGGTGTGTTGCGAAGGGGCTGAGCATGGCTCACCTGCTCGCGGGTGGGGTGGAACGGGCAGGTGTGATTTGAGATGCCTACAGATACTCTGCTTTTCCAGCCTAACTCAATACCTTTGTCCCAGCTCTGCCCAGTGCATTTTTTGTGTTGCTTTGTAGCAGCCCTGGCTTTTCCAGACCAGAAGTTTTCGCATTGCTAAATCATGGGATTGTTTAATATTTACACCTCAAGCAAGGCTAGGGCTCATCAGATTCCTTTTAGTAACTGTTAGTGTGCAGGAGCAAAAGGTCAACGTGGCCTCTTCTCCTTGGCTGTTTAAAAATAATTCTGTTATTTGTGTAAGTAGCTCAATCTTAGAGATTTGCTTAGAGAGCAAATTTTTTTAAATTATAATTTATTACAGTCTTTACATTAAACTTACTTAGAATGCACTCAGCTGTCTGTTGAAAAAATGTCATGCTTGTTTCCAGTTTGAAGTCATTCAGGGCTGTTGGAGTGTGGCTGGAGACGAGCTGTACCTCTCAACTTACTGAAACGATACTATCCAGTTTTCCTTTTTTTGCAGATGTCTCGAATGTACACAATTCCACTTTATGAGGACCTTTGCACTGGCACCCTCAAGTCTTTTGCCTTAGAAATTTTTTACCAGACCCAAAACCAGCTGCACCCCAATTTGCGGAAAACCATCCAGCAGATCTTGTCACAGGGCTTGAATCCTCTTCCCGCCATAGACCCTACAGCAGTCGCTGCGGACACGCCGGCAATGGTGCTTGAGGACAAAGTCTCAGAGGCCACCAACGGTGCCATTTCACTCAGGGATGTTAATGTGTCTGCTTAGATCACCAGCTCATGCCAACCATGAAGCTTGAAAATGGGGACAGGAACAGAGGAAAGATACCAAGCGTTGTCTCCTTTCCCTCAGCCCTGTGACTGCAGTGTGTTGTTGTAACTGGATTTCTCTCCCAAAACACAAAGCAAATGTGCCTTCAAGTATCCAGCTTGTAACACTGCCAGTTTTCAGAGATCTCATTCATTTGTGGGATGGATATTTTCATTCATTTTGTACTGGGTAGGGACTCCAGGGCAGTTACTTCTCCATGGAAAGTGGGCAGTTCCCTTTCCTGAGGCTCTGTCTCTTCTGGATGGTTTATCCAAGATGTTTGGTTGGTGGTTTGTTTGTATATATTTTTTTTTTCCTTATTTTGTCTGAGGCATGTCCTACTTGCTGTGTGTTTGTTTCTGGGGAGTGTATCTGTGTCAAGCTGTCCTTATCCTGGTATTTGGGCTGAAGTTCTGCAAAAGAGAGACTCAGGAATTGACAGTGGCAGCAAACGCTTTTTCATGTTACGCCCCTTACTGTGACAGAGGTATTGTGATTTGGGAGGTAGGGGACTAATGCTTAAATAATTAAGAAACTAATTTTAAATAGCTCCTGTTCCCCCCTGCTCCCAGGTAGCTAAATAATAATGCTTTTTATATATATAAATATATATATATAAAAGAACAGGGAAACCTTATGATGGATTTGAAGTCCTTCTCTAGTTAACCCTACCCTCAGTTTTCCCTTTGCACTCAATGGGACAAGCAATAAAGAAATGTGTAGGCTCGAGTTTTCAAAAAAGTTAAACTTAGGTGCCCAAACGCCATCAGTTCTGGTACTAGCTGGTCACCTAAATCTTCTTAACTGTTTTGACAACTCTAGCTGCAACCTTTGATAGTGTGTTAGGATGCGTAGCATGTACGTTTGTCAGATGCACTGTGTGTCTTCTGTTCTTTCCTTTTGGAAGAATTAACAGGACCTTTAATTTAATTTGTTTTAAAACATCCCTGCATATGTTCAGCCTGTAAGTCAGCCATGGAGGTACCCGTGCTAAAATTTTACTGCCTTGAATAACTTTTGCCTGAATAATAGTTGTCATGTCATACGACAGTCTGAGGGAAGGAACCCCTTGACGTGAAACTTCTAAACCCTGCTTTACCCGAGTCTGCTCTCAGAGTTACGGTGGTGGTATGATGCCATTTCATTCACACAGCAGGCTGTTTCTCTCCATTACTGGCAAGGCATGCAAGGTGGGGAGACATTCTCTCTCAGGAAGCCAAGGGCAAAGCATGGTTGGGTATTCCAGAGTTCTTAGACTCTGTGATGTGTTCTTTTTAATGTGTGGGCACCCGTGTGCCTCCCGGTGAGCTCCCACCAAGCCTCACTGATGTGTCACCAGTATAGACGACTACTTTGAGTACAAGGTGAAATGCTTGCAAGAGGCTCTGCTACAGGAGATGTGAGAGAGAAACTGTTATATACCGTGGGGCAAATTTTAGCCCTGCTATGGGGATCTACATAGCACAGAAAGATGGGAAATTTGGAATTTTTTTTTTTCTTTCACCAGAAGTATCTGTTTACACCGATGTGTGGTTGGGGACTTAGGTGCTGTTACTGGCTCTGCATTTTCTGGCTTTAAATGAATTCAGACTTCACCACAGCCTTAGCCTGGACTGAACTGGGATAAAGCAATAATAAACTCAGGCCTCTCTAGTGCTTCATTAGTTTTCAGAATGGGCCATCAGCATTGCTGGGCTTCAGAACTCCAAGCTTTTCTCTTTGCTCCTTGAATGGGATTATCTTTTCCATTCAGTTTCATCTTCCCAGAAAGGACAGAGAATGATGTTTTCTGTACAGATCTCTTTCCTTTTCGCTTGTTCTGTTGAAAGAGGTTTGTGCAGGCTGACTTTCCACCCACCGAGCCGCGCCTGCCGGTGCTGCGTCTCCTGGACCTCACTGCGGGCAGCGCAGCGTGGCCAAGACCAGTGACCATCAGCATCTTTTGGAATCCCGGGCCTCTGTTTTAGCACAAGTTATTTTGTGGGAGAATGTATGTGACCCTGGTGGGATTTTTAATTTACATGGATGCCTTATGATGATTGTCAAATTAAACTAAGCTTTGTGACAAGTTTAGCCTTTTGGGCCCTTATTTGGCGTCCCTGTTAGATGTGTGGAAGAGCTAACTTGGTGTGTGGTCTTTGTTTTGTCTTTTCCTGGAGAGCAGCAAGAGAGGCAGTTCGGAAGCTATTTTAAATCTGCACAGCCAGAAGTTGTAGAGGTGACCAAAGCAAATAATAAAAAGTAAATATTATCTATTCTTACTGCAACTGACTGACATAGATCAGATGTGCGTTTGCATGTAGGTGCTTCAGAACAGGGAAATTCTGGCTGAACCTAACAGACTGTTTGCTGAATAAAAGACCATGAGACCTAAGTTAGTGTTTCCGCTCTTACCTCTGCGAGATCTCATCAGATGGCTGTTTTCATAAGATTTGTTCTCTGAAACACAGGAGAGCAAGATCTGTTGAAGTATTCTGTGCATTCTCCTGCAGGTGCTTTTGTTCTACCTGCAAGCAAGGACTTCGTTTTTATTTTGAAGAGACAAAAAATCAGCAGCAGGTTGGTGAAGATAAGCCGTTCTTTTGTTGATGCAAAAGAAATCGATGCTTCAGGCTGCTGAGTGTCTTGATTTGCAGTAGACTTCACATTGACAAAATTGGCAAATTAGACTGAGATGAAATAGAAACTATTTATTTGCCTTATCTTTGATATGTTCATTTCTGATCTGTTAAAGTAAGACCAGTACAGCAACATGGTTTTATTTAAGCAGATGCCAAGAGATAGGGTTATCTTCTTTATTTTGAGAATGAAAATTACTACTTAATTTTATTGCAGCCTTGAGCAGTGTGACATGGGATCTAGAAATAGCACTTGTGGAAAAGTTCTGAAGAGCCAAACCCTTTAATGAAATGGAATATTCCTAAGGTAATTTTTTAGCATGTCATAGCCACATCGGTTAATATGCCAAGTATAATTCTCGTTAACTGTATGTGTCACTCTTAAGCTTGTATTAGTAGTTTTGCTGTCATCATACATTTCAATATCCTCACCATGCCCTCCGTTAACCAAGAACTATTCTAGCAAGCATCCCAAACATCTTGATTTAGCCAAAATTTCCTCATGTTCTTGCACTGCAGTGACCTTGGCCATTGCCTGTTTTGGGTAACAGAGGACTTCTGCGTGTCTGTACTAAGCACACGTACTGCACAATTCACCTAGGCTGAGTACACTTCTTCAGTCTGTATTCCCTGTTTGTGTTTGTCCAAAGATAAAACAACACTCTACAGCCAGCACTTAAAAATCCCACGAGATGTGTTTTTACACATTTTACTATAGGTTGATAAAAGCTTGAAGTCATCATGGCCCACAGTATCAGACTTTGCATATAAAAGACACCACAGTAGAAATCACAGTGTGAGATGCAGCAAGCCACTGTCCTCTGAGACACAGAATTATTTTTCTGTTGGAAGGATCCAATTTAAATGACTGAATTTGGTGAAGCCCTGGGTAAGTTCCTACAACTGAGTACCTACTTTCTAGTTTGGATTTGTCTAGTTTCAGCTTCCAGCTCTGGGAGCTACTGCTTTGTTTGCAAATCATAAACTGCTTACTGTTACTAACCTCTTTCCCATGTAAATACCTCTTAATTCTTAAAGAAAAAAAATTGAGGAGTTTGGTGTCTTGCCAGAAGGTGTGTCTTCCACACTTCATGTATTTCTTTAGCTCTGGGGTGGAGCATGATGTTTCAGCATCCTTTTAAAGTGGAAATTGCACACGGTTTTTCAAAAATTACCTCAAATGCTGCTGTGTACTTCACACCAATTTAAAAAGGATTTTTTTTTTGTTAATATTGTGCATTTATCCTGTTTTTTTTTTCATTAATTACAGTAGTAATTTGGGCACTAGAGCTTTTCTTACATGGACATGGAATCTATTCCTTACTCTGGAGGTGACTTTCACCCTGGACAGAGGGGGACAGGCTGGTTGCGTTACATGATTGAACCTCCCCTTCACTCCTTCTCTGCACATGCACCCTCCGCACTAGAAAACTCAAGCCTTGTACCTTTGATTTCTTTTGAAGAGAGTGAGGAGGATGTTGACTACAGCGTGCTCTGTACTCCACAAGGAAGATACTCTAATATCCAGTGACAAGTCTTTCTCTGAAAGACAAGAAATGGTTTTGCAGAGCATTGGGCCCTCTTCTAAAAAGCACATCTACTGCAATGCAGGGTCTTAAGGCAGTGGCAGGTGATAGGAGAGGGTGGGAGGTGGGGTATTCTTCAGCCTCCCATGATTTGGCGGAAAGTGTCACAGGGATTAAGTTGTAACTTTTTAATTTGGATGCCTTGTATCCCCTTGTTCTTGTGTGCTGTGGCAGCCAGCGTGGAAGTTTGGAGCTGTGCTCTACGACCAGGTGTAGACCAGGTATGCCTGAGGTAACCAGAGAGCTTTGTCTAGCCGTGGGAGCCCTCCTGAGGCCACTCTGTCTTTCTGGAAGAAGATGGAATCTGTCTTCCCGGTAGCTGAAGAGAACACTGCAGTACCAGGCTGCTTCTGGCTGGCAGATGAAAACTGCCAGAGCCTTCTTCCATACCGTGCTCCTAGTATAACCCCTGTTAGGGTTTGAGAACCCGTAACAGTTTGCTGTCATTTAGACAGATGTTCTGTCACCTGATGACCCCTCCGTACCTGGAAGGGGGAATCAGGGACAGCAAGAAAACACAACACAAGAGTTGAAATATAAATGAATTTCATAGGCTAAGGCTAAATAATTAACATTTAGTACCAAAGAACCAGTATTAATCCCAATACTAAAATAAATTATACCAGAATTATACTCAGCCAGTTACACCAGTGGAAGCGGTGCACTCCCAGCAGGGGACAACAACCATGGGACACTGAGCAGAAAGGAAGGCCTTGGGTCTGGCACTGGGACAAAGAAGTGTCTGGACTGCTGCCATTCAGGGAGATGTCCCTCGGCTTTTCTCTTCAGTCAGGGTTAGGAATAAGATCCAGGCGCAGATAAAGACATCATGAAACTGTGTAAAAAGGTAAAAGTGCCTGCACAAAAACTCAGTCATCAAAGAGGACACTGGTTGAAGAGGAACCGTTGAACAGTTTGATTGGACAAGAGACACACACTCATGTGAACAGGAGCACGAGTAGCTTATGCCACAGACTGTGAGGCTTTAGCGAGCACAGGAAAAGAACCGAGGGCATCTCTCTTTGGAAGCACACAGCTCAAGCTGTGTTAAACCGACCCTGTGACAGAACCTGGGCTCCAAACTTTACAGTCTGACGCTAAGTCTGGATCCAGCCACACCTAGGCTCCTCTCTGAGGAGTGTAGAAAGCAAGAAGGTCCAGTCTGAACCTCACAACGCGGCAGAAGGATTTTCCCAGCCTGTTCCGCAGCACTCAGCCCAAACCTTCCATCCTCTCTTCCCTCTAGCCATGCATCTACTAGTTCCCTGGCCCTCCAACAACACATTCACTCAGTGTGGGTCCCCTCTAGGTTTAATCCTCATGGTTCCAGTCATTTTTCTGTCTCACTGGTTCTCTCAGAAGGCTTCTACCAGTCACAATACCTTCCCAGAATTCCCCTGTGCTTCACATCCATCCTAGTGGATGGAATGGCATTTCAGGTGTGGCCATTTTTCCAGTACAGAGAACTCATTTGTCCCTCTACGCTACCTAGGATTCAAACCCACCCATCTGAGACCAGCTGTAGTCCACTTAGATGACCACACAAGTTCCTCCTTGTTGTCCCCAAGCTTTGTTTCATCCATCAGCCCCCTCCTCACAGTTACAACACCTTCTGAGACCTTCCTCAATCTCCACAGTATCCTGTAGAACTGTATCCCTTTCTCTCTCTTACTCTATCAGAGCCTCCCATCTCTCCTTGCTACACAGAGCTCCTTTATCTTTCTCTGCCATCGAGGGTATCTCCATGTGGTTTCTCTCTCACTCATTGATCTGTAGCTTGCCCAGATGCCCTCCTGAGACTTCAAGGTCCTCACTGTGTCTCCAAGGTGCTTTTTCTTACCCTCTTCCCTTGTAATGGCTGTGCTCTCCATAGCAATGTCTTCCAAGTCCTTTCCTGTACTCCACAGCATTCTCATAGCACTCTAGCTCCCTTTCCATTTGAATTTTAGTGCTCTTCAGAGGGACCTCACCTTACTCTCTGCTGTTTAGGATGCCTTTATTCTGCCCCGCTGCCCTGACAACTGTACTGTGTCGAAATACCCTTCAGAATTCCACATTGTTATCTCTGGCGCTGCTTTGGCATCTCAGGCCCCTGCAAAACTTCTCTGCTACCT